>CM044013.1:19105262-19182762 GCA_024085815.1 Flaveria linearis | reverse complement strand
GGGTTTGGCGAAGAGTAGCTGGAGTGATAACCACTGGGTGGTTGTTGACGGAGGACCGGAGAGAGACCTCGTCATCTTGCTCTCCGGTTTGGACGGTGATGTTCGTCCAGAACTCCGTTAGGGAGTCGGTGTAGATGGTGGGGTTCAAAAGAAATGCCGTTTGGTAAGGTGAGTCGTTCATAAGATCGACGGCATGGTGAAATTTAGGCCAGAAAGCCGATTTGGTGAGATGAGCGACACAGTTGTGTCGAGGTTTGAGTTGCATGGTCGCCATTAATGGTGTATGGGAAGTTCAGAGGTTTTGAAAAGTTAGGTCAAGTGAGGAGTAAATGCTCTGAAGTTTGGGTATTTATAGGGTAGGGCAAAGGCTGAAAGAAAACTACTGAAGGTTTTGGTGTTAGTTATCAGTTGTTGAAACTACTGATGATGTGGTCTTAACCTTCAGTGGTTGTAACATCTGAGGACTTGGTGTTAGTCTTCAGTAGTTGAAACTACTGAAACCTTGGTTTTGTCCTTCAGATTTTGTAAACGGCTGAAGACTTGTTGTCAGTCTTCAGCAGTTATAAACTACTTAAGACCTAGTTTTCATCTTCAGACGTTGTAAGAACTGAAGACTTGGTGTTAGCCTTCAGTAGTTGTGAACTACTGATATCAGTAGTTGTGAACTACAGAAGACATGGTATTGCTTCAGTTGTTGTAAACAACTGAGGACTTAGTGTTAGTCATCAGTAGTTGTGAAACTTCTGAAGACATAGTTTTGTCCTTCAGTTGTTTGGGTATGAAACAGCAGCTGGTGGCATCAGCTGATGAGAAATTACTCATCAGCTGTTTCCGTCAAATCAGTTGTTTCATGCTAGCCTCTACACTTACTCATCAGCTCTTTGGCTGATTTTCAGATGTTTCATTGACCCTTCAGCTCTTGTGAATATTTATGCCTTCAGCTCTTGTGATCAGATGTTCACAAGTGCTGATGAAATACTCTTCAGAGCTGGTGAACAAATTTTGTCTTTAGTACTTGTGTAAGACTACACATCAGTACTTGTGAGCAAAATTTGTTCTTCAGTACTTATTTGTTTGAAAATCATACATCAGTAGTTGTAATCCACCTCACTACATCAGTTGTTTTCAACAAATAATGTACATCAGTACTTTGAAGCATTTTAGTCTTCAGTAGTTGGGAAAGTGCTGAAGACTAAATTACTCATCAGTACATATATTTGACCTTTGATCATCAGTAGTTGTGAAGTTAGAGCATCAGCATTGGTCAAATTATTCTAGCTGCAGCATACCAAGCCTTAGTACCAAATTTTGGAATGTAGCACTATCTAAAGGCTTAGTAAAAATGTCTGCAAGCTCATCAGCACTAGGCACAAACTTAGGATCAATCAGACCTTTTTCATAGCAATCCCTGATAAAATGATGTCTGATCTCTATATGTTTGGTCCTAGAGTGCTGGACTGGATTTTTAACAATACAAAGAGCTGAAGCACTATCCATTAGTAATGGAGTCTTAGTCTCTGTAATGCCATAATCCAGAAGTTGGTTCTGAAGCCAGAGTATCTGAGAGGTACAACTTGCAGTAGCAATGTACTCAGCTTCAGCAGTGGATGTAGCAATTGATGTTTGTTTCTTACTCTGCCAAGAAACTAAACAATTGCCTAGGAATTGGCAACCACCAGAAGTGGATTTTCTGGTGACTTTGCATCCTGCATAGTCACTATCAGAGAAAGCAACTAATTTGCAAGAATGCCCAGTTGATTACCAAAGACCTAGTGATTGGGTACCTTGCAGATATCTAAAGATCCTTTTGACTGCAATCAAATGGGACTCTTTAGGTGCAGCCTGAAATCTAGCACAAGCACATGTTGCAAACATGATGTCTGGTCTAGAAGCTGTAAGGTACATCAAGGACCCAATCATACATCTGTAAAGGGTTTCATCAACCGCTTTACCTTTCTGTAAAGGGTTTCACTTGCTCTCCAGTACCTTCAGTACTTCTAGTGACAACACCTGAGTTGATCAACCTTTTGGTCATGTGACAGTCAGCATTTGAACCATCAGCTGTTGTAGCATCAGCTGATTGGTTTTGGCAGGAATTAATGCTGACTTCTATCTCTGATGATGCTGAATCAGAAGATAGTAGGTCACATGATGAGAAGGATTGGTTATTGCTCTCCCCATTAGATTCAACTTCTGCTCTTGAAGTGAAATCTGTAGGAGGAGCAGTATGATTATAACCAATGCCAAACTTCACATTGGAAGCTGATTGCTTACTAAGAAGCATTTCAAAACCCTTGCATGATTGCACCCATTGATCACACTCAACTTGGGTGGTTGCAAGAGTTTCCTTGAGGTCTCTGTACTTCTCTAGAAGTACATCTTCCCTAGCTTTATCATCTTTGATTTGGCATTTAAGTTTGTAAATCTCATCATTTTTCTCTTTTAGTGCAGCCTCAAAATCAGCTTTTCTTTTGGAAATAGTGTGCTCTAGCTCAAGATTTTTATCTATTAAAGCTACATTTACTTCTCTAATAGAAGCAAATACTGCTATGCATGATTCAGAACAAAGCTTGGCTTTAGCCTTAGTGGATACCTACGATGAGGCATTGGATGATGACCCCTCAGCAGAATCAAGGGCCATCAGAGCAAGATTCCAAAAGTATGATCACCACCATGTTGACCAGCACCTTGGAGTAGTTGTTCCTGACCAGATAGATCATCTGGTAGACTACTCCAGTCAACAACACTTGGGGTGAAGAAGCTGTGTTGTTGAGGTTGTGTGTGATGATGAGATTGGGAAGATTGAGGCTCAGGAAGAGCATGAGGTGGTTGAGCCGAAGGTGCTTGAGTTTGACTGGGCTGAGGCACATAGTAACAGGGGTAAGGATATGGCATATGACCCTGAGGCACAAAATAAGCAGGTGGTGCCTGTGCTTGTGATGGATGAGCAGAACTGGAGGAATGTTGCCCTCTGTGCTGTGAGCTACTGCTGGGAAAAGTCACAAAGGGTGCAGAGGAGTTAGATCCAGATGATCTACACTCTCTAGCAAAGTGTCCAAGCCTTTGGCACTTGTGACACCTCAACTTGCTCTTGTCAAAACCAACTTTGGTTTTGCCAGAGAGTCCAGGGAATTTCCTACCAGTTCTCTTGTAGAACTTTTGAGATCTGATATTTATCATTGCCATTTGGTTCAAAATATCCATCTCTTCCAGATCATCATCTGGAATGCCCTTCAAGTCCTCCATCAGAAAACACAAATTATCACCACTACCTCCTGAACTATTAACACCAACAAAAGCTTGTTCTGAGTTGGTAGAGAAATCAATATGCTTATCATAAGAACTTTCTGATGCAGCATATTCTGACTCCTGACTTATCAAGGCAGCATTGCCTTGGACAAAGTCATCAGCAAGCTTGCCAGAGGTGGACAACTTCCTCTTTTGCTCTATCTCTCTCTCAAATGTGAGCAGTTTCCCATGAAGTTGGGTGAGAGATAGAGTATCCAGATCTGCACTGGAGCGTAGGACAATGGTATAAGTGTCCCATCTCTCAGGCAGTGATCTGAGGAACCTGTTGTTCATTTGGCTGTTGGAGTACTCTTGTTTGACCATCTTCAGCTCAGAAATCAAACAAGAGAACCGCTCAAACTGCTGGGACAGAGTATCACCCTTTCTATAAGAGAATGTCTCATATTGTTGGGCGAGGATTTCCCTATTGTTTGCTAAGACCGAATCAGTTCCTCCAAATTGTTCCTTTAGAGCAACCCATAGGTCATGAGCAGTCTCATGACGCAAGAGCCCTGAATAAATCTCGTTAGGAATAGCCATGGCTAAAATTCCATGGGCTCTAGCATCAATTTTGAACAGCTTAAGATCTTCGTCCGAATATTGTTCAGGTTTCTTCGGAACCTGTTCATTAGATTCAGGGACGCTCACCATAGGCTTGTATGGTCCATGCACCACTGACTTCCAACAACCAGCACTGTTGACAGACAAGTGGTGAAGCATACGACGTTGCCATATGTTATACTCGTTCCTCACAAGCATCGGAGGATTGGTTGAGGAACCAGTATTGTGAGGATCGTTAGTTAGTGTCGTCATCTCAGGTTTTAGTCAAAAACAAGTTTAAGCAAAACAAATGTAGCTCAAAACCACCAGAGAACCTCAAGATTTTGGCCGGAAACAGCAGAATCTCACTCTCTATGGCTAATTCTTGCAAAATGCTAATTCGATCAAACGTAGAGATCAAAAGAGCAGTTTCAAATGATCAATAGTGAAATCGATCAATGATTAACCTACTCTGATACCATTTGACAGGATCTCAGCCTCTAGTTTGATCAATCAGATTGTTTTTGCAGCGGATTTAGCACGAAATTAGCAATTAAAGCAAGAACACAAAATATTTTGCATGTAAAAGTACAAACATAGAGAGAGAGAAAAGTTCTGCGAAAAAGAAGATTTTCTATTACTTAACACGTTTCGGCACCTAATACAGCATGGTTCACCATCCTTTTATAGGCGGCAAAAGGATGGGTGATGATGTCACTTGACAGTGACATCAACCGATTATTAAACTTACAACTGATAGAACATAAAACTACTGAAGATGTCAACAGCTGACATCTTCTTACAAAAGTGTTCTACCTATTACAAGTACTGAAAAGGAAACTACTGAAAAGCCTACAACGACTGAAGAACAAACTCTTCAGTCATTTATAACTACTGAACTATAACAGCTGAAGAACAAGCTCTTCAGCTGTTGTACAAACTACTGAAACAAAAATATAAAACTACTGAAAGGAAAAACCATCACAACAACTGAAGAAGACTTCTTCAGCTGTTGTGACAAACTCTGAATCTTCAGCACTTGTTCTTCATACTTGGGCTTCAGATGATGTATCAGCTGATGACTTCAGTAGATGTCATCACCTGTTGTCTTCAGTCTTGGTCTTCAGACTTTGTGCATCAGTAGATGACCTTCAGTTCTTCAGTTCTTCAACTTTGACCTTCAGCACTTGTCTTCAGTACTTGAAGTCTTCAGTACTTGTATGTTTCAGTACTTCAGACTTCAGTACTTATCTTCAGCACTTTAGATTCTTCAGCTGTTGTACTTCAGATCTTTGATCTTCAGACTTTGATTCTTCAGACTTTGTCAAAACAGCTGATGAGAGTCTTCAGCAGTTGTTGTAATGACATGTGGGACTTAGAGGTTTTCCTGATCTTGGCTCATTGGTTCTTTTGGTCCAACAGTTTGCCTCCTGTCATGACTTACCATGTCGTGACAAATGTACATAGGACAAATTGCACCCGGTTGACCTCGAGTCACACAGGTGGGGCTCGTCAGACCTAGTAGTACTACCCAAGTTTCCCCGCTATTCAATATTAACAATTCGAAAGTGTGAGGACTTTATCATGGTAAACAACACTATATTAATATCATACACATCTTAAATATAAAAAGCGTTGTAGAGTTACAAGTATGCTATCTCCACCAAAAGAGATTAAATAAAACAGTGGGGCATGAACTCACCTGATACGCGTATTGAGTACTAGAGTTTACTTGAAAGACAAAGTGGACAGTCAACCCTCAAAAGTTACCTAGATCATGTAAGTACATGAGTTTGTGTAAACAGTGATTATGAGAAACCCTAAGTGCACTACAATCAAGACTTAAGGGTTTGGAAGAATAGACATGTTTGACCCAGTTGACCCGTCTGATCCGTTGGTGACATTATGTGTTGTAAACCATTTAAACAGACATGAGCATATATCATACAAGTCATGTAAGTTTTTAACATCTAGCATACTCAGTGTGTTCATAACACAACCAGTGTATCATATAAAAGATCAGATCATGCATAACCTACTTATATGACCTAATACCATGAATTAGCATATACGGGTCAAAACAGATAATTTACCAAATAATCATCCATACTAACCATAACACATCCAATATGTCCAATACATACCACATACATCAAGATAATTGATTTCCAGTCCCAAACATGATGTCCTAGTTACTAGTCAACATACAAAACCATACATGATCATCAAAGTGCATAAATCACACAACAACCTAATAAACATTCCATACAACCCAATTCACAAGGTCTATCACCTTAGACATCCATAACAAGCATTCTAACATGATCCTAAAGCCATGAGTAAGTCAAATTCTCAATATCCAATGTTCATGCACAATAAAGTTTCCCTTTTGGGAAAGTTCATCCCAAAATCTAGTAACACCCAATGAACCTACAATTCGTCAATAATATACTATTTCAAGCTCATAACAACCACTAACCATGATCAACAACATCAAACTACCATAATTCATTAATTCATATCTAAAAGTTTTCTACTTTTGGCAAGACATGAACAACAATATCCAACCTAACTTTTCTAGCATTCATAGCAATAATCTAGCATTCATATCATAATCCCAATATTCATACAACATCATTAACACCCTAATACCATCAATTCATCATTGAATTATCAAGTTCATGCACAAAAGTGACTATTAATAGTAAGGTATGAACAAAGTTCTCAATTCACCAATTTCTTGCATAATTCATGTTTTCTAACATTCATAATAACTAATTAGCATCCCAACAACATCAAAAAACAATCAATTCCACAAAAGCCCCAAAATTTTCGAATTAGGGTTCCTATTCCTCAAGGTTCATAATCAATCAATCAAAAGTGTAGTTTTCTTGCATAATCAACACTAAACAACATACATACAACCTAACTAACATGTTTACAACATCAAAACATCAAGATTTCAGCCTATTGAGCACCCAATTCACAGCCATGGTTCGGCCCTAATGAGAAATCCACAAAAACATCCAAACTAACCTTTAATCCACGTGTGTACTTGTTAATGAAGGTCCAAATCGCAATCTAACACTTGTAATTGATCAAAACCGTGAAGTATTGAAGGTTCTTGGCTGGAATTCGCAGGTTTGAAGGCTGGAGAGGCTGCAGGTCGTGATTTGGGAGGGTGGGGGCTGCTAGGTTATTTTTTTGGTTTAGTTTACTTACCCACATTTACACCTTTAACCCTTGCCTTATGTATTCTATAAAATTTCAGCTTTTAAATTCTTTTTAAACGTGTTTTTAACCATCTAACAAATATATAAACTAGTAATAACAATTATATATTTTATCTTTATAAAACACGCAACATACGAATTAACACACGCGTTTCCGCGTTACGCGATAAAATTCCCGAATAGTCTTTAAATCGCGTAAACATATAAGCATAACATAATAATCATTTAATCCACTAGATTATTATTAAATTAACATTATTAATTATTATTAAGTCACCAACGTCAAATGACAACTAGTGTGTGCTTACGACGCGTGTATGTAAAACTTAACGGGACTAACGGAGTTTGGTAACGGAAAATCACCGAATGTCACATTATCCCCATGTTGAAAGAATTTTCATCCCGAAAATTGCGTTACATGGTGAGAGTGTTCCATCACACGGTGAGAGTGTTCCATCACTGGTCTACTGCATTGGCACACAGAAATCAAAATCGAGTGAGTTTTCGATGAGTTGTCACATCATCCCCGTGTTGAAAGAAATTTCGTCCCGAAATTTAAATCAATACCGTCGTCTGCAGGCGTCGTCTCGAATAGTTGAGGGTACTTAAGATTCATTTGATCTTCACGTTCCCACGTGAATTCCGGTCCACGTCGCGAGTTCCAACGAACTTTGACTATGGGTATCTTGCTTTGCTTATGTGTTTTCACCTCACGATCCAACACGTCGACTGGTTCTTCAATGAAGCGTAATTGTTCATCCACTTGCACATCTTCTAGTGGTACAATTAGTGTTTCGTCAGATAAACACTTCTTCAGATTTGAAACGTGAAATACATTGTGAACTCCACTCAGCGTATCAGGTAAGGTAGTCGATAGGCCACCGGACCTATTCTTTCCAATATCTCAAATGGTCCAACATACCTCGGATTCAACTTTCTTCGTTTGCCAAACCGAACTACGCCTTTCCACGGAGAGACTTTCAATAACACTTTGTCGCTAATTTGAAACTCTAGAGGTTTCCGTCTCTTGTCAGCATGACTTTTCTGTCTGTCTCGTGCTGCTGCCATACGATTCCGTATCTACACGATCTTCTCAGTGGCTTCATGTATTAGCTCTGGACCCGTTAGTTGACTATCACCAATTTCAGCCCAGCAAACCGGTGATCTACACTTTCTCCCATACAAAGCCTCGAAATGTGCTACCTGTATGCTAGTGTGATAACTGTTATTCACTACTACAAAGCTGCTAATAGATGACATGCAAAAGATGACGTGCGAAAAAAGATGACGCGCATTTTCACGCGTCATAAAAGTTATGTCATATTTTAAAAAAATTATAGAAAAATGACACACACCTTTGCGTGTCATCTTGTTTCGTCATGTTTAAAAACCCGCGCCCATATTTCAATTCCCCCTACATCCTTAAACGATTTCATGCCCTAGTTTCTCCCCAAATTTCATAACTACCTCTCGCAGCCCTCCATCACCGCAAATCTGCCGCCTATCGCCGCCCTCCATCACCGCCTCTCTGTTTATCACCGCTCTCCATCACCTCCTGTTAGTTTATCACTGTTACGTTTCATTGGTGCGGGGCTGCCCTCAAATTTGAACAGTGGTGCTTGAAACGTATTTCCACCACCGCCGGCCACCGGTAACGGGCACATCTGCTGGTGGTGCTGGTGGTGGTTGTGGTGTTGGGACTCCGGTGTGGAGTGTTGACTGCTGGTGGTGCTGCTGACGATGGTGGACATTCTGGTGTTCGGTACAGGCTCACTAAACGCCAGACACAAGAGGAGGTTAGTCTACATTCTGTTGTTTTTTTCATTATCAATGAGCCAAAGTATCTGAGAAATGCAAGATGTCTTCTTTTGGGTAGAATTGAATTTGAAAATATGTTCCCAACACTGATTGTGTGTATTAACTTGCGCAGATTCAGATATGCACCGTTGCCATAGTGATAACTAGGTAATTAAGTAGCTCACTTTGAATTAGGTCTATCAATTAAGGGTTTCACAATCCACTTTAGCTTATAGAGGGGTCTATGAAGCGGGTCAGCCGTCAGCCTACAATTGAATGACTGATTGCTTGGCACAACAATCCTCTTCTTTCGACTTAAGGACAAGTTGTTTCTCCGGGTGAGAAATATTAATACGAACCTGCGGGTGGACCCAGCTGTTGTGGGCAGCTCCAGCTGGGTTGTCTGTCCAGTTTGAATGAGTCAAAACAGCAGCAGAAATGGAGTAGCAGGGGTAGAAATTAGCGGGGGCAGTTAGTAGCACTTTTGACTAGTTTTGTTAATCTGGAGAGTTGTCCCTCTCAAGTAGGACTACCTTGTTCTTGTTTGTTTCAGTAATTAAAGTCTGCCCATATCTGTATCTAACACCCCTCCCCCAGTCTTTAAACTATACCTTGTCTTTATCAAATAAATTTAACAAAGCTACTCATTCCATCTTCTTTGGTCATCAAACTTGTACCACATTATTAACATCGATTGCTTCCACAAGTCCTATATTAAAGATTATTTATTTGTGATTGTTTGGCTTTTTATCGTTTTTTGTTCGATTACTCCATTACCCGGTTCGAATGCTTCCACAACTCTGTTAGAGTTTTATAGTTTTTTTGGTTTCATCACTCCATTACCAGCTCTTTAGCTTTTTATGTTCTTTAGCAGTTTAGCCCCACTTTGCCTAGCTTTGTGCCTACAGTTTTGTTCTACTCAACTTTGTGTGTGATTGTCTTGTTTCACATCTTGACCCATGTACCATTAGTGTTTGTTGTATCTTTATGTGCTATTAGATTATATGCTAGTTTAGGATATGTTTGTTCTGTGTATGTCTCCTCATGATGACCATCTGACTGTTTGCTTTGTCTATGTATGCCATCTTATTGTCCGCTTTATCTAGGTATGTCGTTCGGTCATACTATTGTATGTTATCCGACTATATGATATTTGTTTCACTTTTGTGTTTGGAGCTGGGAGTCTTAATGGACGCGGCCCCTCTTTCCCTTAGAAAGAGGAAAGGCTTGCCCCCACCATACCCTCCCAGACCCTATAAATAGTTTACTACGCATGGTATATACTCGGTATGTTTGTTTGTTTGTTTAAATAATGTGATTGTAATGTTAAGTTTATGAGTTGATGCTTTTTGATGTACTACGGTTTGGATGTAAAACTTAGAAATTTTATATTTGGTTTCATCGACTAGTACTATGTTAATTTGATGTATTACTTGTTTGGAAGTGTTAATTTTGACATTGAACATCACTTGAATTAAATCATTAATCTCAATTCTGGTTACCTATTCTTGTTCTTGTGCGACTGGTTAATTGTGCATTTTCTTGCATGCTAGCTATGTTGTGGTTCATAGTTACAACTGTACAAGGCTGTTGTACAGGACTGTTAATATGCTTGTAAAGGGCTGGGAATATGCGCTCATTATTGGGCATACATTAGGAGTTTAGTATATATACTTTGAGTTTTTGATCAATGGAATAGATTTTGATTATATAGTTTAGCATAGGTTTAAATGTGCATATGTTCTACAATCTGTTGAATTGAGATACCCATTGATTTAAAATGTGTTTTGATAAATGTTTGATTTCTATGTTATGCAATTTGGGGACTCTTTTGGTAGCAGTAAAAACTACATGAGGACTATCTTGGCAGGCATTAAAATAGTCTTTTCGGGACTGTTTTTAACAGCAATGAAAACTGCAGGGACTGTTTTGGTGGCAATATGCATTTTGGAGACTGTTTTGAGTCACTTTTGACAGCATTAAAATGGTATTTTCGGGACTGTTTTTGACAGTAATAAAAAACTGCAATTTACGGACTTCTTTTGGTAGCAATAAACTGCATTTTGTGGCTTTTTGGTAGCAATAAAACTATTTTGGGTCTGTTAAGAACTACATTTTTGGGACTATTTGGGCTGCAATAAAGATTCATTTTGGGGTCTATTTTGGCAGCAATGAAACTGCATGAGTTTGATATCTAATTGTTTCAAAGTTGCTTGGTGACATTTTATAACACTTATTTTAATTTTGTAGATATGGATTCACAAAAGATGTACTTCAGTAACTTTCTTCGCTCGGATTCTTAATTCGATCACACTTATGGTGGGCAATATGAAAACTCTCTGGTAAGTCTTGCTAACTCCCCACTCTTTCTCCCTAACAATTCAAGCAACAATAAATATTTAAAAAATCCACGAGAAGGTCAATTTTAAATAGAAAGATAATATGATAAAATAGTTGTTAGTTAAAATTGTAGATGGACAAGGGAGACAATCAAAATATTAGAAAAATTAGTTATAAGTTAAAAAAACAAAGAAAACACTCCATACCCAAAAAAACAAGCATGTGAAGACTCGATACCATGCCGCGAATGTACGTAAGTTGTTTACCATTCTGCCAAGTCGACATTACTGTTTTATTTTATCTAATTACTTATTTATATGACACATACAAAATTATTAACTTTGCTTCTTGAATTTTATGGTAATAATTTCAAAAAAAATACATCATCTAATAACATCTCTAGTTACAACAGTACACTCTTTAGATCATTACTGATCCCAAGATAGAAGGTAACTTTTAGTTAAAATGAATTGTCATTTTGTTGGTTTTCTAATTAAAGTCATTGCTTGCAGTTCTATTTAGATAAATGTGTTTTAATGTGGGATTATCTTTTCTGCTTGCAGCATGAATATCCTGAAATACTTTTACTTAGTTATTTTTAATTAAGGTCATTGCTTGTGAAACACAAGTTATTTTTAATCAATTTGTTTTTCTATGTTAAAAGGTAGTTGTTTGAGAAATTCCATAATGGGAGAAAAATAATCATGGAATTTGTTTTATAAGCCCTTCCGCGATCTCACCAGTTGAATCTAAAGTGAAATCTAAAAATATTGATGATTCAAGTAGAAGCATTGCAAATCGGCTGATGGTGATTTGGATGAAGTTCGTGAAGATTGGACGCGCTATGTATCGAATTTATTTATATGTAGGCCTGAAATGATATATTTGGACTTGTGTTAGTATTGGTATTGGACTTGTATTAGTATTGGTACTAATTGAATTTGGACTTGTTTTATGCTTTGTAGTTGTTAATTAACAACTTTTGTAAACTTTATTGGTATTTAATGGATTTCGCTTTTAATGTTATTCGACAATTTGTTTTAGAAAACAACAGGTAAATTTATTAAAAATAAAAAAAAATAAAAAATACAGCTAACTTTATGACGTGCATTGCGCGTAATCTATTGCACGTCATAAAAATTTCATAGATGACACGCGGATGCGCGTCATCTAGTCATTTATGACTACCCCTTCCTTGACGCGCATTGCCCGTCATCTTTTGCACGTCATAAAATGCGCGTCATCTTTTGCGCGTCATAAACAGATGACGCGCGGATGCGCGTCATCTATCATTTATGACTACCCCTTCCTTGACACGCATTTGCGCGCCATCTGACCCCAAAGATGACGCGCAATGCGCGTCATCTATTGTAGTTTTTCTAGTAGTGATTATAGGAAAATTCCACCAAAGGCAGGTGAACTTCCCAGTTGCTCCCGAAGTCAATCACACAAGCACGTAGCATATCCTCCAAAGTCTGTATGCTACGCTCACTCTGACCGTCAGTCTGTGGATGATAAGCAGTACTCATATCCAACCGTGTACCCAGAGATTTTTATAGTGATTTCCAGAAGTGTGACGTGAAGCGAGTATCACGATCAGAGATAATCGAGATTGGTACACCATGTCTCGAAATGATTTCCTTAAGATACAGTCGGGTTAACTTCTCCATCTTATCCGTTTCCTTAATTGCAAGGAAGTGAGCGGACTTGGTCAACTGATCAAACATCAACTAAAAACCTAAACTTAAAACCTAAAACTAACACCCAAACCACCCTCCCAAACACCCACGGTCGAAGCTACCAACCGAAACCCCATGCCACTCAAAACCACTATACCACCTTCCATGCTTTCATACCATCAAAACCAACACCCCATACTACCACCCGAAACCACCATGCCACCTCTTTCTCCTTAATTGCCACCACACTACCCTAGAAACTACACATTCACACCTAGAAGTCAATCCCTAGCTGCCATCTTACCCCTATCCCTCAGTTTTCATTTCTTGTTTCCACACCATGCCTCGGTTCCATGTATCCATACTCCAAAAGTCAAACACTAGTGTCCTAAATTGCCACCACACCCTCCTAAACATTCCTTTCACACCAAGAATGTCCTAAAAGTTGCCACCTTACCTCTAATTCTCGGTAGTCCCTCCCACCACCACCCAAGCTTCACTGTGTGACACCTACACACTCTACAATATGATTCACCAAAGCTAGATGGCACAAGGCGGTGGACAACAAGAATATATGACCAACAACCTTAAGAAGAACAAAGCACCAAATTCTCACCTTTGCTCTCTCTCTCTCTCGGATCCTTATACACAGCATCACCTCCACTTGATCACCACCACTCAACAGCTACCTTCTGTCCCTCTTCATCCCTTGGTTGTAACCATCTTTAACCTCATCATCACCTTGTCTCTCCCTCTAGGAAACTTAAGAAAATACAGCTGGGAATCTAGAAAATCCAGAAGGACATCAAAAAGCTCAAGACACCCAAGAATAGTATCTTCACCGGTATATGGAAATGGATTCGTAGAAACCGAAAGATTATAGTCTAACACTCTAGAATAAAAGAAATAAGAGCTTAACTGATATATTTACTTTTATGTTAAAGTGTTTATTTGATTAGTATTAAATGATTTTTGTGTTAAGATATTTATTTGTGATACTAATATTGAAATTCACTATAGTGAATCATGCCGCCAAAAAGAAACACTCAGCCTGTCAGGAGAACAGCACGAGTGGGACGACCCAGAACCAGACTTGGGGAAGAAACACCCGTGAACCCTGATACAACTGAGAATGATAGAATTTCTCAGATAGTAGCCCAACAACTAGAAGCTACCCTGCCTATCTTAATTACCCAACTCCAGCAAAACCTAAATATTGGAACTACCTCACACCCACCAACAAGGCCTGAAAATATTATCCCAGAGGAACGACAGGAAGAAGAAATTCTGAATGGAATTTCAAAAGGATGTTCTTACAAGACTTTCATGTCTTGCAGACCTCGGGAATTTGATGGAAAAGGTGGAGTTGTACAAGCTTTAAGATGGCTGGATGAGATGGAAGTAGTTCTGGAAATCAGTAGTTGTGCTGAAAGCTTTAAAACACTGTTTGCTTCTCATTCCCTTAAAGGAGAAGCACAATCCTGGTGGAAAATGGAGGTACACACTAAGGGTAGAAATGTTATGAATAAGCTGAGTTGGGAAGAATTTAGAAATCTAGTGATAGAAAATACTGCCCATATAATGAAATAGAAAAACTAGAGGCTGAATTCTTAGCACTAGAGATGAAAGGATCTGCACACCGGGAATATACTAATAGGTATAATGAATTATCCAGATTAGTACCACATCTGATAACCCCAGAATCAAAAAGAATAGGAAGGTATATTTGGGGATTAGTGCCACAAATAAGAGGACTAGTGAAATCTGCTAGAACCAAAACCTTCCAGGAAGCAGTAATCTTGTCAGGAAGTCTGACAGATGAAATGATCAGGAATGGATCATTAGGTCATCAACAGGTAGGAGAGAAAAGGAAATGGACTGAAAACCACCCTGGAAGAAGATTTGGAGAAAGTTCCCAGAAAAGAGTAACTCGACCTCCACCAAGAAACTTTTTGGGAACAACTCAAGGAAAGAAAATAGAAAAACCACCACAGTGTAATATCTGTCAAAGATATCATACAGGGAACTGTATGACAGTGGTGTGTTATAACTGCAAAAGGAAGGGACATATTTCTCGAGACTGCAAGAACCCTACTAACCCTAAAACCGTCTGTTTTCAGTGTGGAAGTGAAAATCATTTCCGGAATGAATGTCCACAACGAAAGGGTAAGGCTCCAACTAATCAGAACAACCCTCGTGGAAGAGCATTTGTGATACAAGCTGACAAAGCCCATCATGAACCAGAAGTAGTTACGGGTACGTTTCTTATCAATAACTAGTACGCTAAAGTATTATTTGATACAGGAGCAACTCGGAGTTTTGTTTCACATACTTTTAGACCATTACTTAGTCTAACATCTGAGAAATTACATGACACATATGTGATAGAATTAGCTGACGGTAACATAATTGAAGCTGATGAAATCATTCCTAATTGCATCTTAAATTTAGATGAATATTGTTTTGATATAAATCTGATACCTATTAAGTTAGGAGGATTTGATATCATAGTAGGAATGGATTAGTTGAGTACAAATCATGCTGAAATCATTTGTGATAAGAAAATGATTAAGATTCCTTTGAGTAAGGAAGACAAAACTCTCTGTATATATGGTGATAGACCAAACAACACTATAAAACTGATCTCTTGTGAAAAAGCACAGAAATGCTTAAACAAGAATTGTTTAGCTTTCTTGGCTCATATTGTTGATACAAAACTCGATAAGGAAAATTTGGAAACTGTTCCTGTTGTAAATGAATATGCTGATGTTTTTCCTGATAAACTACCTGGATTACCACCTCCTCGCCAGGTAGAATTTAAAATAGAATTGATACCAGGAACATGCCCTATTTCCAAAGCACCTTATCGTTTAGCACCAACTGAAATGAAAGAACTTATGACTCAGTTACAAGAACTATTAAATAAAGGATTTATACGTCATAGTGTATCACCTTGGGGAGCACCAGTTCTGTTTGTCAAAAAGAAAGATGGAACCTTTAGAATGTGTATTGATTATAGGGAACTTAATAAGGTTACTATAAAGAATAGGTACCCTCTTCCTAGAATTGATGATATGTTTGATCAACTACAGGGATCTAGTTATTTCTCGAAGATAGATTTAAGATCTGGATATCATCAATTAAGGGTACAAGAAGATGACCTTTCTAAGACTGCATTTAGAACTAGATATGGTCATTATGAATTTCTTGTAATGCCATTTGGGTTAACCAATGCTCCAGCGGTATTTATGGATCTAATTGTAAGGCCCTCCTTTCTCAGGGAAGCCTCACAGTTGGTCATTCACAGCAATACATTGATTTAAAACAGTCATGTAACACCCGGAAAATTTTCTAATCGAGTCAAGTGATAGTGATGGGCTCGGATGAAAAACCATTTAATAAATAACAAATGGTTGCGGGTATTACCCCGAGTTAACCCTCCGGGTCACGAGTTTAACGAGTTTGGGGTCCCGGGAACGCCTGGCATATAAATAGATGGATCAGCTGAGCAACTCTCATTTTCACTCAAACGCCCATTCTAGAGAGAGAAAGTGTAGAGAGAGAAAGTGCCGGATTGAAGCTCGGGTGGTCAAGAATCGAAGGCTGGTGTTTGTGGACTCCTAAACTACAAGAATCAAGGTAAGAAACATATCTAAATTACTACATTTGGTGAAATACCCGAGTGTGGGTTTTTGAGGTTTTAAAGTGGCAAAAATCGCCCCAAAACACACATTTTAGGGTAAGAAAACGTGTAATGAGCTTAGATATAGCTTCCTGGATGATAATCCAAGGGTTTGGGTGGAAAGGATTGAATTTTTGGGCTAAAACGAGCTGATTCGTAAATTTTAGCTCGTTCTGCGAATTTAAGGTCTCCTCCAGCGAAACTGTGAGTTCGTCCAGCGAAACTGGAAGGATTTACAGCGAAGTTACAGTTTCGCTGCAGCGAAACTACATATTCGCTTGGCGAAACTATAGTTTCGCTGATTACTATGCCAATGCCCAAGTTGACCTTAGATATTGCGAAACTAGGGAATTCCAACGAAAGTTGGGCGCTCGAGGTAGCGAATCTGTCCAGCGAAACTGGCAGAATGCTGCCCGACGAAACTAGCAGCGAAACTGCTGATTTGCCCAGCGAAACTGCTGGCGAATTTACGGGCGAAACTACCTGCGAACCTAGTAGCGAAATTAGGCAGAAATTAACTCTTTTGAGTGTTAACTTATCTGCAGGCAGAGTAGTGTGACCCGCGTCTTTAAGGCTTGATTGAGAAGCTGCTTGTCAAGCACAGGTGAGTTCTAGGACCCCTCATTTACTTGTTTCAAATGATTTTGGGGCTGGAACACATATAAACTTGTTTACTAATGTATGTATGTATGACCCATTTGGGTATAATGTAGGGTTATACGTCTAAGGTATGGTTGTGGACTCGATATGTTATATAAGGTCCTAGTATGAGTCCCCACGGTCTTGGAGGGACAGTTAGTGCTACTGCACCAAGATGACACATAGCAAGTCCCGATTCGGGAAGGATACGGGAGTAAGTGCCTAGTGATGATTAATGATGTAGGCTATGTATGTACGAGGTTATGTATGACGATGTATGATGATGCATGTATGATGTTATGTATGACGATGTACGTATGATGCTATGTATGATGATGTATGTATGATGTGTGTGTTCCTTATAATAACGCGTGAATATCTTTCTATGGCTTTACGTATTAATGAACGAACGAAGTATTATGTAACGTAAAGTGAAAGATAATGAAAGAGGAACACGATGACGAATGCATGTATTAATGAATGAACGAATGATTAAAAGATGATGAATACATGCATTAATGAACGAATTAACGAAAGATGACTTGCAAACATTGGATAAGTTTAACGGGTCCTTCTTAGTGATTGACCATATGTATGGTATCCCTACCGCTTACCTCTAGTACCGTGGCATACGTTTTGCTGTTCATTTAATGACTTTGGCCCGGTAGCTAATAACGTTCAGGTATAGCAGATGGTAGTGGTACAAAAGATATCCAATGTGCAAGAAAAGATGTAACGGGGTCCTTGTCATTCGACCACAGTAATCATGGCTGCGTGCCATGAAGTGGGTAAAGCCTGACAGGACCTAAACGAGAAGTGAAAGATAACGATGTATGACGAACGAACGAATGAACGAATGAGATAATAAAGATATTATCTATATGTATGTACGATGTATGATCACGTGTAAAGAATGAACGGTTTTAATATGAACAAAGTATGTTTATTATAAAACTAGAACTCACTCAGCAACGCTGACTTTTTATGTGTTTCCAGTTGGCAGGTAGTGTTGCTGGGGATGGCACGAGGCGGCTACTCAGCTCTTTTGAGATGGCATTCTCCATTTGATAATGCTGCAACGTCATGCGTTGTGGGCCCATAACGCACGCAACTCATCACTTTGCATGCCATTACGAGATTTCTTGAGGATTCCCATAAAAGGGATTACTTAAGAAATCTCCTTTAATTTTGATAATGTTGCCACGCACTGGAAGTGCGTGTGCATAGTACATGCAACAAAGTATGTTGCATGAGAGTGTCAAGAGTGTTCCGTAAGGGTTCTGATGTACGGAATTACCTACGGAATATTGTTTAGTATAAAAATATAATTTTTATATTTTTGAACTTAATATCTTCTATAGAGGTCACTGTGTATGACCCTATGGTTGCTGAGGATTCATATGAATGAGATTACTTACGTAATCAAAGGTTTCATATGCTCCAACAGCAATCATAGCGAAGATAGACAAAGCAGAGAAAGCTGTATTTTGTAATTATGTCAATGATGTAATGACTTTTATGAATGAATGAGAATGTATATTTTACTAATTCCGCTGCGTTATTTTATGATTATATACATTATGTATGTTTTACGTGCGATGAACCACCAACCGTAAGGCGCCGGGAGCGGGGCCTTACAAGTCATTTACTCATATGTGTATAAATATATATTGCAGCGGAAAATACTGTAAATTTCAATCCATTACAAATGAAATATAAAAATTGTCTTTAATTCTTAAAAACTATTTAAAGTCCTCTTAATCTTTTTCTTCATCAAGGGTGCCAGTCTTCTAGTGCCAAGAAGCTTCAGTCCCATGCTTCTATCCCATAGCTCTAACCCTCACCTGTCAACTAATATGCATACAAAAGTCAGCTTCGCTGAGTGAATTCTAGGTTTACTTTGCTAAATAACTTTTGTAAAAGATATTAGCTTTATCAGTTGAAAATAATCATTGTCTATCAAAATATCAATACACGCAGGCTATCACTTTATCAATACTTTATCATTTCTTGTTATTTATTAGACTTCTTTATCCGTCAATTCTCTGTCACTACCGGTGCCTAGGCTCGCCTAGGACTTTACCGACACGCCAATTAAGGACTTACTGTCGTACCCGATCAGGCCATATTGTCATGCCTATTCAGGACTTACTGACCTGCCCGTTCGAGCATACTTTATCACTTTATCACTGGTGAGGGTACAACGAATGCAACCCTCCTTTATCAATTGCTTGTAAGGCTTTACTTTATCACTTTATCAAGGTACATGTTATGGGCCTCATAATCTTTATTTACGTTCCACTTTCTGGTTTAAGTTATACATAATATAACACAACACGTTACAAGGCAATTCATCACTATAAAGATTCTATCCCAATAACGAAAACACGTCATCAATCCCTTAGAAGAACCCTATTCCGTATAATATAGAGTATAAAACTTTACTTTAAAGAACTGTTAATAAAGATATATATCTAGTATGCACACCACCCCAAATCATTTAAAACATGTATAAAATAGGGGATCTAGAACTCACCTGAACTCGTCCAAGTAGCTTAAATTCTAAGTCACTTAAGCTATAGCCTGAATACTCTAGCTGCACGAAAGTTAATATGCAAAAACGTCATTTTCTTCATAGTTTCGCCCACAGTTTCGCTACAGCGAAACTACAGTTTCACTACCAGTTTCGCTGGGCAGCACTTCTGCTAGTTTCGCTAGACAGATTCGCTGCCTTGAGCACCCAACTTTCGTTGGAATTTCCTAGTTTCGCAATGTCTATGGGTCAGCCTAAGTTTTAGCGAGATTACCAGCGAAACTGTAGTTTCGTTACAGCGAAACTGTAGTTTCGCTGGAAGTCTCCTAGTCTAGCTGAATGTGTACACAGTTTCGCTGGATGAGTTCCCAGTTTCACTGGATCGGGGTCTAGTTTCGCTGGATGAATATAAACTAAGAACCAGCCCGTTTTTAACCCAAAATCTTAACTTTTTACGTCCAAATCCTTGGTTTACCTTCCATGAAACCAATCTAAGCTTTTACACGTTTTCATACGTAAAAATTTGACCTTTATGTGTTTCTTTGAACTTTTCAAAACCCCAAAACCCTAGAATCCGGGTTTGATCAGCAGAAGGCCTTAGAGGTTGATTCTTACCTTGTTTTGTTGCTCTTTCCTTGAGTTTTGATGCTCAAATCACCCAGCTCTTCAATCCTTCAACCTTTCAAGCTCAAATCTTGAGTTCTTCCCACTTTCTCTCTCTACTTTCTCTCTCTACGAAATTGGTGGCTAGGGTTTGGAATGGTGGAATGGATCTGATCATGTATAGTTTAAGGACTGATTAGGGCCCTTAAACCCACCAAGCCTAGCCCATTAAGGCTAATTTTACCCATAGCCCACTAATTTACCCCTTTATTTCATAAATTAACCCTTAAAAGCCCATTATTATTAAATAGCCTGTTTCGGGAAATTTGGGACGTTACAAGTCTCCCCCCTTATTTAGGTTTCGTCCTGGAAACCTGACTCGTCATTAAACAGATCGGGGTATTGACGTCTCATTTCCTCCTCGGATTCCCAGGTGGCATCCGACCCCTTTCGGTGTTTCCATTGCACTTTGACTTGCTTGACTACTTTATTTCTCAATTGTTTCTCCTTCCAGTCCAGTATAGCCACCGGTTGTTCTACATAGTTTAGCTTCTCGTCCACCTCGATGTCACCTACAGGTATGACTGTCTCATTCGGTGCTAAACATTTTCTTAAGTGCGACATATGAAAGGTAGGGTGAATCCCACTCGTGCTAGTACCTCGAATGATCCGATGAACCTGGGACTCAGTTTCCCCCTCTTCTTAAATCGGATGATTCCCTTCCATGGTGACACTTTTAGCATTACCCTGTCGCCCACGCTGAACTCTATTGGTCTCCTTCTTCTGTCGGCGTATGACTTTTGTCTATCCTTGGCAGCCTTCATATATGCCTTGATTTTCTCCAACTCTATTGGCTTCCACGACTTCTAAGCTTCCTAGCTCCTTCTGTCCGACATCATCCCAACAAATAGGAGTTCTGCACCGTCGACCGTACAATAACTTGTATGGGGGCATTTTAATACTGGCGTGGTAGCTGTTGTTATAGGAGAACTCTGCTAGTGGCAAATGATCATCCCAGTTACCGCCGAATTCGATAATGCATGCCCGAAGCATATCTTCCAGTGTCTGGATCGTTCTCTCCGATTGCCCATCGGTCTGCGGGTGGTATGCGGTACTAACATGCAACCTCGCGCCCATTTCTTCATTGAACTTTTTCCAAAACTTTGAGGTGAACCGCGTATCTCTATCTGAAATAATCGATACGGGCATACCATGCCGCGCCACAATTTCTCGGATAAATAGTTCAGCAAGCTTTTCTGAACTAATTGCTTCCTTGATTGGCAGGAAATGCGCACTTTTAGTCAGTCTGTCAACAACCACCCATATCGCGTCACGGCCTTTTGTCATGCGGGGTAGTTTGGTGATAAAGTCCATGGTAACATGTTCCCACTTCCACTCTAGCACTTCTAATGGCTGAACATAACCATAAGGTCTTTGGTGCTCAGCCTTCACCTGTAGGCACGTGAGACATTTATTTACATACGCAACCACATCTCTCTTCATCCCAGGCCACCAATAATCTTTCTTCAAGTTGTGGTACATCTTATTTGCTCTTGGGTGTATTGAGTTGCGGGTTTTGTGTGTTTCATCCAAAATCCTTTCTTGCAAGTCACCATACCTCGGAACCCATATCCTGCCGTGGAAGGTCTTAACACCCAAGGTGTTCTCTACCAATTCATCTACTTTTCCCACCATCCTTTCCTTCTTGATTTGTTGCTCTCTCAAAGCGTCCATTTGAGCTCCGCTTATCAATCTCATAACGTCTGGGGTCACCACTAGTTGGCACGCCTTCACCCGGATCGGTTCATATTCTTCCTTTCGGCTCAGGGCATCGGCTACCACATTCGCCTTACCCGGGTGATAATGGATTTCATAGTCGTAATCCTTTATCAACTCCAACCACCTCCTCTGTCTCATATTTAGGTCTTTCTGCTCAAATAAATATTTCAGACTTTTGTGGTCGGTAAATATGGCGCAATTAGTTCCATACAAATAATGTCTCCATATCTTCAATGCGAACACTACTGCGGCAAGTTCCAAATCGTCAACCGGGTAATTAACCTCCGTGTCCTTTAGCTGTCTGGATGCGTAGGCTATAACCTTTCCTCGTTGCATCAACACACAGCCTAACCCGCAGTAAGAAGCATCGGAGTATACCGTTAGGTCTTCATCTCCCTCCGGTAGGGTTAGCACAGGAGCTTTGGTTAGTCTATCCTTCAACTCCTGAAACGCATCTTCTTGTTCCTTTCCCCAGTCGAACATCATGTTCTTCCTCGTTAACCTTGTTAATGGGGAAGCTATCTTCGAGAAATCTTTGATGAACCTTCTATAATAGCCAGCCAATCCCAAGAAACTACGGATTTCGGATGGCGTCTTTGGGGAATTCCATTGCGTAACTGTCTTGACTTTTGCTGGATCAACCATAACTCCCTCGGAATTTATAATGTGCCCTAAAGACTGCACCTCCCGTAGCCAGAAGGCACATTTAGAGAACTTCGCATACAGTTTCTCCCTTCGTAAAGTTTCTAACACCTCCTTGATATAACAAGCGTGGTCTCCTTCGTTCTTTGAGTATATCAAAATATCGTCAATGAAGACTATCACTGATCGGTCCAACATCCGCCGACACACGCGATTCGTTAAGTCCATGAATGCCGCAGGAGCATTGGTTAGCTCGAAAGACATAACCAGAAACTCATAGTGGCCATAGCGCGTTAGGAAGGCCGTCTTCGGGATGTCTTGCTCCCCACCTTCAGTTGATGATATCCGGATCGGAGATCTATTCGGGAGAACCAGCTTGCCCCTTGCAATTGATCAAACAGATCATCTATCCGGGGTAGAGGGTATCGATTCTTCAAGGTCAGCTTATTCAACTCCCTATAATCTATACAAATCATCATGCTGCCATCCTTCTTCTTTACAAACAACACAGGTGCGCCCCAGGGAGAAATGCTCGGCCTAATGAATCCTTTGTCAAGGAGTTCTTGCAGTTGTGACATGAGCTCCTTCATCTTAGACGTGGCTAGGCGGTAGGGTGCCTTGGCAATAGGCTGGGCTCCTGACAGTAAATCAATCTGAAACTCTATCTCCCTATCCGGTGGTACTCCGGGCAGATCCTCCGGGAATACGTCAGGAAAGTCCCGCACCACTGGTACATCGGACAACTCTTTTGCTTTATCTTTAACATCCTTGACATAAGCTTGATAAGCTCCGCACCCTCGCCTCATACATTTCTCCGCCTTGATCATGGAAATGATCCTTGGAACCTTGCAATCGTTATCACCGTAGATCGTAACCGGACTACCATCTGGAGCCGTTAATCGGATCATCTTTTGCTGGCATACTATGTTAGCATCGTGGGAAGCCAACCAATCCATCCCTAGTACGACGTCAAAACCTCCTAAGGGCATGGCAAACAATTGTGCGGGAAAGTAATGACCTCCTAGTTTAATGTGGCAATCCTCTATCACTCGGACTATTCTAATGGACTTACCATCGGCCGTTTCTACTTCGAAGGCATCATCTATTTTCTTAGTTTGGGCATCTAGTGTAGCACAGAAGGATACAGATACAAAACTCTTACTGGCACCACTATCAAATAATATGGAGGCACAAACATCATTGACAAGGAACGTACCTGACACTACGTCCGGGTCTTTCCTTGCTTCCTTCTTGTTCATGGTGAAAGCCCTTGCCCTGACCTTGGACTTTCTATCCTCGCCCTTGTCATTATCCCCGCTTGTTCCCAAGCCTCCCGGCTTAGTTTTCTTGCAATCACTGCTGCGGTGCCCCGACTCGTGGCAGTTGAAGCACTTGTCCACTTTCGGGCACTCTCTCGCCATGTGACCAGTTTTCCCACACCGGTAGCACCCAGGGCTACCCATTCGGCATTCTCAGGGATGCCTCCTCCCGCACTTCCCACATTCCTTGACTTCTTTGACCCCCTTCACAATCGCTTGTTTTGCATCCACTCTTGCTTTCTTGTTTCCCGGTTGGTAGTTACCACTTCCATACCTCTTCCCATTATTATTCCACACTTTCCGCGTCTCACCCACTGTCACAGGCCTGCGGTGATCGTACAACCTTCCACTGAGGTCCACTGCTGATCTGAAAGTACCAGGTCGGGCAGTGACCATTGGCTCTGATACCAACTTTTAAGGCCCTCCTTTCTCAGGGAAGCCTCACAGTTGGTCATTCACAGCAAAACATCGATTTAAAACAGTCATTTACTCATATGTGTATAAATATATATTGCAGCGGAAAATAATGTAAATTTCAATCCATTACAAATGAAATAAAAACATTGTCCTTAATTCTTAAAAACTATTTAAAGTCCTTAATCTTTTCTTCATCAGGGGTGCCAGTCTTCTAGTGCCAAGAAGCTTCAGTGCCATGCTTCTATCCCATAGCTCTAACCCTCACCTGTCAACTAATATGCATACAAAAGTCAGCTTCGCTGAGTGAATTCTAGGTTTACTTTGCTAAATAACTTTTGTAAAAGATATTAGCTTTATCAGTTAAAAGTAATCATTGTCTACCAAAATATCAATACACGCAGGCTATCACTTTATCAATACTTTATCATTTCTTGTTATTTATTACTCTTCTTTATCCGTCAATTCTCTGTCACTATCGGTGCCTAGGCTCGCCTAGGACTTTACCGACACGCCAATTAAGGACTTACTGTCGTACCCGATCAGGACATTATTGTCATGCCTATTCAAAACTTACTGACCTACCTGTTCGAGCATACTTTATCACTTTATCACTGGTGAGGGTACAACGAATGCAACCCTCCTTTATCAATTGCTTGCAAGGCTTTACTTTATCACTTTATCAAGGTACATGTTATGGGCCTCATAACCTTTATTTACGTTCCACTTTCTGGTTTAAGTTATACATAATATAACACAACACGTTACAAGGCAATTCATCACTATAAAGATTCTATCCCAATAAGGAAAACACGTCATCAATCCCTTAGAAGAACCCTATTCCATATAATATAGAGTATAAAACTTTACATTAAGAGAACTGTTAATAAAGATATATATTTAGTATGCACACCGCCCCAAATCATTTAAAACATGTATAAAATAGGGGATCTAGAACTCACCTGAACTCATCCAAGTAGCTTAAATTCTAAGTCACTTAAGCTATAGCCTGAATACTCTAGCTGCAAGAAAGTTAATATGCAAAAACGTCATTTTCTTCATAGTTTCGCCCGTAGTTTCACTACAGCGAAACTACAGTTTCGCTACCAGTTTCGCTGGACAGCACTTCTGCTAGTTTCGCTAGACAGATTCGCTGCCTTGAGCGCCCTACTTTCGTTGGAATTTCCTAGTTTCGCAATGTCTATGGGTCAGCCTAAGTTTTAGCGAGATTACCGGCGAAACTGTAGTTTCGCTACAGCGAAACTGTAGTTTCGCTGGAAGTCTCCTAGTCTCGCTGAATGTGTACACAGTTTCGCTGGATGAGTTCCCAGTTTTGCTGGATCGGGGTCTAGTTTCGCTGGATGAATATAAACTAAGAATCAGCCCGTTTTTAACCCAAAATCTTAACTTTTTACGTCCAAATCCTTGGTTTACCTTCCATGAAACCAAATCTAAGATTTTTACACGTTTTCATACGTAAAAATTTGACCTTTATGTGTTTCTTTGAACTTTTCAAAACCCCAAAACCCTAGAATCCGGGTTTGATCAACAGAAGGCCTTAGAGGTCGATTCTTACCTTGTTTTCTAGCTCTTTCCTTGAGTTTTGATGCTCAAATCACCCAGCTCTTCAATCCTTCAACCTTCCAAGCTCAAATCTAGAGTTCTTCCCACTTTCTCTCTCTACTTTCTCTCTCTATGAAATTGGTGGCTAGGGTTTGCAATGGTGGAATGGATCTGATAATGCATGGTTTAAGGACTGATTAGAGCCCTTAAACCCACCAAGCCTAGCCCATTCAGGCTAATTTTACCCATAGCCCACTAATTTACCCCTTTATTTCTTAAATTAACCCTTAAAAGCCCATTATTATTAAATAGCCTGTTTCGAGAAATTCAGGGCGTTACACTAATGAATAGGGTGTGTAATCCTTACCTAGATAAATTTGTTATAGTCTTTATTGATGACATTCTAATTTATTCTAAGAATAAAGAAGACCATGAACAACACCTGAGGTTAACTCTAGAATTACTCCGAAAGGAAAGGTTATATGCAAAATTCTCAAAATGTGAATTTTGAAAAAGGGAAGTACAATTTCTTGGGCACATAGTCAACCAAAATGGAATTCAGGTTGATCCAGCAAAAATAGAGGCAGTTAAGAAATGGAAAATTCCAAAAACTCCGACTAAAATACGACAATTCTTAGGTTTAGCAGGATATTACAGAAGGTTTATAGAAAACTTCTCAAGGATAGCTCAACCGTTAACAGAATTGACTCAGAAAGATAAAAAGTATGTATGGGGAGAAAAATGAAATGAAGCCTTTGAACTTCTCAAGAGTAAATTATGTAGTGCACCCGTATTAGCTTTACCAGAAGGAACAAATAATTTCATAGTATACTGTGATGCATCTCGTCAAGGCTTTGGATGTGTTTTGATGTAAAAAGATAAAGTGATTGCATATGCATCCAGACAGCTTAGAGGTAGTGAAACAAATTACACCACTCATGATCTAGAGTTAGGAGCTGTAATATTTGCACTAAAGATTTGGAGGAATTATCTGTGTGGAACTAAGTGTATAATATATACGGATCATAAAAGTTTGCAACACATCTTTGATCAGAAGATGTTAAATATGAGACAAAGAAGATGGGTAGAGTTACTAAGTGATAATGACTGTGAAATTAAGTATCACCCAAGTAAGGCAAATGTAGTTGCTGATGTTTAAGTAGAAAAGAAAGAACAAAACCTTTATGGGTACGAGTAATGAAAATGGAACTATGTTCAGATCTGTTAAAACAAATCCGGGAAGCTCAAAAACAGGATCTGGTGAAACTAAAAGGGCAACTAAAAGATTTGAAAGAAGAAGCAGATGGAATACTGAAATTCAAAGAAAGAATCTGGATACCCGACAACAACCTGATTAGAACAACTATACTGCAGGAAGCTCATAAGTCAAGATACTCTGTGCATCCAAGAAATAATAAAATGTATAAAGACTTGAAAAGCCAATACTGGTGGCCAGGTATGAAAAGATCAGTTGGAGAATTTGTGGAATAGTGTGATGTCTGCTCAAGAATAAAAGCTGAGTATCAGAAACCTTCAGGATATCTGCAACAACCAGAAATTCCTGAATGGAAGTGGGATCAAATTACAATGGATTTCATAACTATGTTACCCAGGACCAGAAATGGATACGACACAATTTGGGTTATAGTAGATAGACTAACTAAGTCAGCTCATTTCTTACCTATCCGCGAAGATTGCAAGATTGAGAGATTAGCAAGAATCTACATTAAAGAAATTGTGTCCAGACATGGAATACCTGAATCCATAATATCAGATAGAGATAGTAGATTTACTTCTAGGTTTTAGCAAACTTTGCAAAAAGCCTTAGGGACCCAAGTAAACTTAAGTACAGCATATCATCCACAAACTGATGGACAAAGTGAAAGAACAATACAAACTTTAGAAGATATGCTAAGAGCTTGTGCTATAGACTTTCGTGGAAATTGGGATAGTCACTTACCTTTAATAGAATTTTCATACAATAACAATTATCATTCTAGTATTGGGTTAGCACCATTTGAAGCTTTATATGGAAGAAAATATAGGTCACCTCTATGTTGGAATGAAATAGGTGATAGACAACTTACAGGTCCTGAACTAATCCGTGAAACCACAGATAAAATCATTGAGATCAAAAGCAGGTTGAAAGCAGCTCGTCATCGATAGAAAAGTTATGCGGACAAACGGAGAAAACCATTGGAATTTCAAGTTGAAGACAGAGTCTATCTGAAGATATCTCCCGCTAAAGGTATCTTTCGATTTGGAAAGTCTAGTAAGCTGAATCCTAGGTATATTGGTCCATTTAAGATCATTGATAGAATTGGTCCTGTAGCATATAAGTTGGAACTACCATAGAAATTAAGTGAAGTACACAACACTTTTCATGTATCCAACCTTAAGAAGTGCCTAACCAACAAAACCCTAGAAATACCAATTCAAGAAATACACGTAGATAAGAAACTGCATTTCGTAGAAGAACCAATAGCCATTGTGGGAAAAGAAATAAAGAAGTTAAGAAGAAGTAAAATTCCTATAGTGAAAATTAAATGGAATGCAAAAAGAGGACCAGAATACACCTGGGAAAGGGGAGATGAAATCAAGAAGAAGTACCCTCACCTGTTCAGAGGTAATACTTATTTTAGTTTTCAAAAGCATACTCCACTGAATTTCGGGACGAAATTCTTTTAACGGGGGCAGAATGTGACAACCCTAGAAATATTTTTTTTATTTTCATTACGGGACATAATAATATTATTTTTAGTATATATATATTATGAAAATACATATGCATGCTTGCATGCATGCATATAAACCAACGAGTTAATGTGTAGATATATATAATTATATGAATAAAACATATATGTTCTGTACATATGTTTTTATGAATGGTATGTATATCTATACATGTACATATATACCTTATGAAAATATAGAAGTTGGTATACGTATGCATGGTTACATACCTATATATATATATGGAAACTTTACGTATGCATGTTTGCATACATACACATAAATTAATTAACTATGTGTGCATGCATGTTATGTAACCAAAACCCACACATACGGGTATATATGTACAAGTTTTACATATGCATGTTTACCCACATACGTATGCATGGAAAATCTCTTAGAATATTGGTATATATATACGATTAAGATGTATAATTATAATCTATTCAAAGTTACTTATGTGTATATATTCAAAAGTACATATCCATATAACCAAAACTTGAAAACTTAAACCTATAAACTAAAAACTAAAACATACCTACCTAAACCACCACGTTACACCACTCGAACCACCATCACCCGAAAACTAACCCAAACCAGCATTTGAAACCACCAATCCACCAACCCAAAACCACCCTCGGTATACATATCAAACCACCACTAAAATACATGAGCCTTCATCATTACTAGAGAGGATATGTGGCATCTTCTAATGAACCCAAGGACACCTAAGCTACCTATCATGGATGATTCATCCAAACTATAGTAATTACACCTATGTCTCTCGGTCAAACACTCCATCTTCAACAGAAACTCACGGATACCACCTTGGCATACCACCTAAGTATTCTTGGGATTTAAGTTTCCTATTTCTAATTTGCTTCCTCCCCAAAACCGCCACCCTTGCACCGGTTTTTCTTTGTTTCACACTCTTCAAACCGCCACCTAGCATGGCTACCTAGGTGACTCACTTAGCTAAAGAATCTATGTCATAATGATGTTGGAGAAAGGAGGTCAACCCAAGGGAATATATGCAGCCATCAACATCCATGCAAACTCAAAACACCATCCAAAATCATCCATCAAACATTTGTGTCTCTCGGATCCTTATATACACATACCATCACCTCCATTCGATCACCATCATCATTAATCATCTTCTGCCTCTCCCTCTCTCAAGTACCAACACTAACCACCACCAACCTGCCCCATAGCTCCCTCTCACTCTCAGTTAGAACCCAAACAATAAACAACATCATCAACAACAATACCCAACGACCACCACACCAAACAACCACAAACCACGCACCATCAGCATCTACCATCATCATCCACGACCTTCAAAGCCTTGTTCTCGGGATCAAGAAGCTAAGATACCACTAGGATTATCATCACAAGGTATAAAAGGATTTTTGTTACATATATGTTACAAAACACATATATGTATTAGTTTTGGTAATCAAACACCAAAACCAATTTTTGAAAGTTTTTGATTCAAGAATCATAAGTAATGAGTTGCCAAAAACTCAGAAACCTATGATTAAAAAGATATATTTGGAATTTACAAGGATTAAATCTTGTAAATATTTAAGAAAAATCAAATAAATATTAAATAACTACAATTGTGGGAATAAACATTGAAAAACTCTCACTTACATACTGAAATATTGATCTGGAAATTTTGACCAAGTTTTGATAAATAAATAAATTATATAAATTATTTTATAATGAAAAATAGAAGAAAATATCAAAAATAGAAATAAATTCGGGAAAATTCTGAGAAATTCACAGGATGATTCTTTTGAGGTATAAAAGCCTCTGGAATTAGTTCAGAATTTTATTCCCTAATATAATTAAGATATGAATTTTTATATGTTCTGTAGTAAATAAATCAGAATAAATATTTCACGTAAATAATAAATTCTAATAAAATCATAAATACAATATTAAATCCGAAACTACATAATATATAATTTTCATAATTATTGAAGCAGTATAGGTATTTTTACTAAATATTGAAATTATTGTAAAAATTATAGAAACTGGTATATTATGATTTGGACTTTGAGATAACTATATTATGTTTGGTTTTGTATAGGAAGTCTTCTGTAAAATTTTAGAAATTTATGAATTACATAATCTATTTTTAACCACTTATGGGAATATTATAAAGTTTATAGAAAATAATCTGTTTGGATTTGGATGCTATAAAAATTATGAGATGTTACTGATTTTTGAGATAAGGTTATATAAATTTTTGATGATTTTTGGACAGAAGTAGGTATTTTTGATGATTTATGTGGAATTTAGACTAATTACGTATAAATAAATTGTGGAAAGTTTTTATGGTAATATTATTGGTAGAACTTCAAAAGATACTTACATCTGAGGTTCTAAAAATTTTAAAGAAAATATTGTCTGACACTGTGAACTGTTTTGTTAGGTTCAAGTGAGAAGACACGGTGAGTTCATAGCTCCATTTTCAACCGTTTGGTATTCAATAAAGTTTTGGGGGAAAAAGTATACTGTTTGGGTTGATGTATTATTTTTGAAAATATTTTTGTTTCTTACTGTCATTTGCGATACAACTATTAGTTCGAATGAGGAACCGTCCGATAATGTTAGTAGCGCTACTTAGGAGAATATTTGTACCAATCGGATGAGGGTTGCTACTATTTTCCTGCATCTAACCGAATGGGGGTTAGGATATAATATTATCTGATTTTGTGAATTATTTCGTGACAGTATGATTATGTTGTTAGCAGGTTTGGTTGTAATTGATACATCAACAAAATATTTGTCTGGATTAAACCTATGTTCTCACCAACATCTTTGTTGACTGGTTTAGTGTACTTTTTCAGGAAATAATGAGTAACACTTTTGACATTAGCTTTGAAGTGCACAATGGTTGAGGAGAAGTGGTAGGAACGGTTTGTGTCACGTTAACTGTCAACATCGTTGATGGTAGTGTGTATGTTGATGCACACTTCCACCGTATCTGAAGACATGCAGTAGTATAATGATGTAGTAAAAAGATTATATCTAATTTTGGAATTTATGTATAAGATGTAATCACGAATATTATGAATAAATGCATGTCCTTCTTTCTTGTTTTAAGCATATGTATTTCATATTTGTTCCGCTATAATTAATGTACTCTGATAAAGCAAGTCACACCCCGGCGGAAGCGTGAAATGCGGTTTGGGTGTGACTTGCTTTATGAGAGTACATTAATTATAGCGGAACAAATATTAAATACATATGCTTAAAACAAGAAAGTAGGACATGGATTTATTCATAATATTCATGATTACATCTTATACATAAATTCCAAAATTAGATATAATCTTTTTACTACATCATTAAACTACTGCATGTCTTTAGATACGGTGGAAGTGTGCATCAACATACACACTACCATCAACGATGTTAACAGTTAACGTGACACAAACCCTTCCTACCACTTCTCCCCAACCATTGTGCACGTCTAACATAAAATTTTGTCTTATTCTCCATTTCTGTTGGGGAAACATTCATAGCCTGTTGAGGTTCTGGTTCAGGTGTTATCTCTTTAGGACTGCTATGGTATGAACCTTCGGAAGGATTGGTATCATAGCAATAACTATCTGAATTCATACTGTACAAATTTCTTAACAATATTTTACAAAATGGTTATTTAAATAACTTACCAAAATTTCGTTAGAATCTTAATCACAAAATCACAGAATTTCACATAATTCACATATTTCACATAAAATCATAAAATGATATATTTGAGCTTATGGTTATAGTCTAGTTATTTCCTTAAAAATAACTAATTCTCTATAACCAATGGCTCTGATACCAACCTGTCACATCCCGACGGAAGCGTGAAATGCGGTTTGGGTGTGACTTGCTTTATCAGAGTACATTAATTATAGCGGAACAAATATTAAATACATATACTTAAAACAAGAAAGTAGGACATGCATTTATTCATAATATTCATGATTACATCTTATACATAAATTCCAAAATTAGATATAATCTTTTTACTACATCATTAAAGTACTGCATGTCTTTAGATACGGTGGAAGTGTGCATCAACATACACACTACCATTAACGATGTTGACAGTTAACGTGACACAAACCCTTCCTACCACTTCTCCCCAACCATTGTGCACGTCTAACATAAAATTTTGTCTTATTCTCCATTTCTGTTGGGGAAACATCCATAGCCTGTTGAGGTTCTGGTTCAGGTGTTATCTCTTTAGGACTGCTATGGTATGAACCTTCAGAAGGATTGGTCTCATAGCGATAACTATCTGAATTCATACGACACAAATTTCTTAACAATATTTTACAAAATGGTTAGTCAAATAACTTACCAAAATATCGTTAGAATCTTAATCACAAAATGATAGAATTTCACATAATTCACATATTTCACATAAAATCATAAAATGATATATTTGAGCTTATGGTTATAGTTTAGTTATTTCCTTAAAATAACTAATTCTCTATAACCAATGGCTCTGATACCAACCTGTCACATCCCGGCGGAAGCGTGAAATGCGGTTTGGGTGTGACTTGCTTTATCAGAGTACATTAATTATAGCGGAACAAATATTAAATACATATGCTTAAAACAAGAAAGTAGGACATGGATTTATTCATAATATTCGTGATTACATCTTATACATAAATTCCAAAATTAGATATAATCTTTTTACAACATCATTAAACTACTGCATGTCTTTAGATACCGTGGAAGTGTGCATCAACATACACACTACCATCAACGATGTTGACAGTTAACGTGACACAAACCCTTCCTACCACTTCTCCCCAACCATTGTGCACGTCTAACATAAAAATTTGTCTTATTCTCCATTTCTGTTGGGGAAACATCCACAGCCTGTTGAGGTTCTGGTTCAGGTGTTATCTCTTTAGGACTGCTATGGTATGAACCTTCGGAAGGATTGGTCTCATAGCGATAACTATCTGAATTCATACGGCACAAATTTCTTAACAATATTTTACAAAATGATTTGTCAAATAACTTACCAAAATTTCGTTAGAATCTTAATCACAAAATCATAGAATTTCACATAATTCACATATTTCACATAAAATCATAAAATGATATATTTGAGCTTATGGTTATAGTCTAGTTGTTTCCTTAAAAATAACTAATTCTCTATAACCAATGGCTCTGATACCAACCTGTCACATCCCAGCGGAAGCGTGAAATGCGGTTTGGGTGTGACTTGCTTTATCAGAGTACATTAATTATAGCAGAACAAATATTAAATACATATGCTTAAAACAAGAAAGTAGGACATGCATTTATTCATAATATGCGTGATTACATCTTATACATAAATTCCAAAATTAGATATAATCTTTTTACTACATCATTAAACTACTGCACGTCTTTAGATACGGTGGAAGTGTGCATCAACATACACACTACTATCAACGATGTTGACAGTTAACGTGACACAAACCCTTCCTACCACTTCTCCCCAACCATTGTGCACGTCTAACATAAAATTTTGTCTTATTCTCCATTTCTGTTGGGAAAACATCCATAGCCTGTTGAGGTCACCCGACCTCTCACACCACCAATATTGTCCGCTTAGCCCACGAGGAGCTCACGGTTTTGCTTTTGGTTGCCCGGGTGAAAACTTCCCAGGGAGGTCACCCATACCTGGATTGCTCCCACCTGAGCACGCTTAACTGTGGAGTTCTCCTCTCATCCACAGCCAATACGCCCAAAACGCGTTGTTGATATTAGAGGTCAGACATTCCTTATGAACCAGGAATCTCTCCTGTCCACGGCCGATGTGGGATATGTGTAGGGTGTCACAAGCACCCCCTGTTTGGACTCATCGTCCTCGATGAGCCCGAGAAGTCACCATCCTTGGTGAGGTATGTCCCACACCTCGAATGACACAGGAGTGGCTCTGATACCATTCTGTCACACCCGGCCTCTTACACCACCAATATTGTCCGCTTCGCCCACGAGGAGCTCACGGTTTTGCTTTTGGTTGCCCGGGTGAAAACTTCCCAGGGAGGTCACCCATCCCTGGATTGCTTCCACCTGAGCACGATTAACTGTGGAGTTCTCCTCTCATCTACAGCCAATACGACCAAAACGCGTTGTTGATATTAGAGGCCAGACATTCCTTAAGAACCAGGAATCTCTCCTGTCCACGGCCGATGTAGGATATGTGTAGGGTGTCACAAGTTTTGTGACACCCTACACATATCCTACATCAGCCGTGGACAGGAGAGATTCCTGGTTCATAAGGAATGTCTGGCCTCTAATATCAACAACGCGTTTTGGGCGTATTGGCTGTAGATGAGAGGAGAACACCACAGTTAAGCGTGCTCAGGTGGGAGCAATCCATGGATGGGTGACCTCCCTGGGAAATTTTTACCCGAACAACCAAAAGCAAATCCGTGAGCTCCTCGTAGGCGAAGCGGACAATATTGTTGGTGTGAGAGGCCGGGTGTTACAGAATGGTATCAGAGCCACTCCTGTGCCGTTCGGGGTGTGGGACATACCTCACCAAGGATGGTGACTTCTCGGGCTCATCGAGGACGATGAGTCCAAACAGGGGGTGCTTGTGACACCCTACACATATCCCACATCGGCCGTGGACAGGAGAGATTCCTGGTTCATAAGGAATGTCTGGCCTCTAATATGAACAACGCGTTTTGGGCGTATTAGCTGTGGATGAGAGGAGAACTACACAGTTAAGCATGCTCAGGTGGGAGCAATCCATGGATGGGTGACCTCCTTGGGAAGTTTTCACCCGGGCAACCAAAAGCAAATCCGTGAGCTTCTCGTGGGCGAAGTGGACAATATTGTTGGTGTGAGAGGCCGGGTGTTACAGAAGGCCACCAGTATTGACTTTTCAAATCTTTGTACATTTTATTATTTCCTGGGTGTACAGAGTATCTTGACTTATGAGCTTCCTGCAGTATAGTTGTTCGAATTATGTTGTTGTCGGGTATCCAGATTCTTCCTTTGAATTTCAATATATAAAGTCCTATTGAAAGTCTCACCGTGGAAAGGTGTCGTTCGGTTTGGAAAACGAAGAAAGCTGAATCCGAGGTATGTTGGACCATTTGAGATATTGGAAAGAATAAGTCCGGTGGCCTATCGACTAGCCTTACCTGATTCGCTGAGTGGAGTTCACGATGTATTTCATGTTTCCAATCTGAAGAAGTGTCTATCTGACGAAACACAAATTATACCACTAGAAGATGTTCTCATGGATGAACAATTACACTTTATCGAAGAACCAGTCGAGGTGATGGATCGTGAGGTGAAAACACTTATGCAAAGCAAGATACCCATAGTCAAAGTTCATTGGAACTCGCGGCGTGGACCGGAATTCACGTGGGAACGTGAAGATCAAATGAAGCTTAAGTATCCTCAGCTATTTGAGACGATGCCTGTAGACAAAGGTATTGATTTAAATTTCAGGACGAAATTTCTTTCAACTTGGGGATGATGTGACAACTCATCCAAAACTCACTAGATTTCGATTTCTGTGTGCCAATCCAGTAGACCAGCGATGGAACACTCTCACCATGTGATGGAACACTCTTACTATGTAATGCAATTTTCAGGATGAAAATTCTTTCAACATGAGGATAATGTGACATCCGGTAATTTTCTGTTACCAAACTCCGTTAGTTCCGTTAAGTTTTGCATACACGTGTCTGTAAGCACACACTAGTTGTTGTTTGACGTTGGTGACCTAAAAATAATTAATAAAGTTAAATTAATAATAATCTAGTGGATTAAATGATTATTGTGTTATGCTTGTGTGTTTACGCGATTTAAAGACTATTCGGGAATTTTATCGCGTAACGCGGAAACGCGTATGTTATTTCGTATGTCTTGTGTTTTTACAAAATAAAATATCTAAGGGTTACCATTAGTTTATATGTTTATATTGTTAAGTTAAAAACACATTACAAAGACTTAAAAACTTAATTTAAAAAAAAATACAAAGTGCAAGTTTTAGAGGGGGTATATTTGTAAATTAGTTAAAATAAAACATCCTAAACCCCCACCCAAACACCATCGACCGACCTGCAGCCTCTCTCCCTCTCTTTCTGCGAATTTCGACCAAGAACAAGTGATTAGAAGCTGATTTTGATCGATTGCAAGCCTTACAACACATTAGAACCTTCAATTGCAAGCTATTACACGTTTAAAAGGTTAGCTTTTGATGTTTTTGTGGATTTTTCATTAGGGCCGAAACCCTGCTGCGAAATTATTATTCATGGGGCTGAAATCTTGATGTTTTGATGTTGTTAACATGTTAGTTAGGTTGTATGTATGTTGTTTAAAGTTGATTATGCAAGAAAACTACACTTTGATTGATTGATTATGAACATTGAGGAATAGGAACCCTAATTCGAAAATTTTGGGGCTTTTGTGGAATTTATTGTTGTTTGATGTTGTTGGGATGTTAATTAGTTAGTATGAATGTTAGAAAACATGAATTATGCAAGAAATTGGTGAATTTAGGACCTTGTTCATACCTTACTATTAATAGTAACTTTTGTGCATAAACTTGATAATTCAAGGATGAATTGATGATATTAGGGTGTTAATGATGTTGTATGAACATTGGGATGATGATATGAATGCTAGATTGTTGCTATGAATGCTAGAAATGTTAGGTTGGATGTTGTTGTTCATGTCTTGCCAAAAGTAGAAACTTTTTTGATATGGATGAATGAATCATGCTAGTTTGATGTTGTTGATCATAGTTAGTTGTTATTATGAGCTTGAAATAGTATATTATTGATGAATTAGGTGTACATTGGGTGTTTACTAGATTTTGGGATGAACTTTCCCAAAAGGGAAACTTTATTGTGCATGAACCTTGGATATTTGGAATTGGACTTACTCATGGCTTTAGGATCCTGCTAGAATGCTTGCTGTGGATGTCTAATGTGGTAGAACCTGTTAATTAGATTGTATGGAATGTTACTTGGTTATTGAGTGATTTATGCACTTTGATGATCATGTATGGGTTTGTATGTTGACTAGTAACTAGGACATCATGTTTGGGACTGGAAATTGATCATATTGATGTATGTTGTATGTATTGGGCATATTGAATGTGTTGTGGATAGTATGGATGACTTTTTGGTAAATTATCTGTTTTGACCCGTATATGCTAAATCATAGTTATAGGTCATATAAGTAGGTTATGCATGATCTGACCTGTTATATGATACACTGGTTGTGTTATGAACACACTGAGTATGCTAGATGTTAAGAACTTACATGACTTGTATGATATATGCTCATTTCTGTTTAAATGGTTTACAACACATAATGTCACCAACGGGTCAAACGGGTCAACTGGGTCAAACATGTCTATTCTTCCAAAACCTTAAGTCTTGGTTGTAGTGCACTTAGGGTTTCTCATATTCACTGTTTATACAAACTCATGTACTTACATGATCTAGGTAACCTCTGAGGGTTGACTGTTCACTTTGTCTTTCAAGTAAACTCTAGTACTCATACGCGTATCAGGTGAGTTCATGCCCCACTGTTTTACTTAACCTCTTTTGGGGGAAATAGCATACTGGTAACTTTACAAACGCTTTATATATTTAAGATGTGTATGATATTAATATAGTGTTGTTTACCATGATAAAGTCCTCACACTTTCGAATTGTTAATATTGAATAGCGGGGAAACTTGGGTAGTACTACTGGGTCTGACGAGCCCCACCTGTGTGACTCGAGGTCAACCGGGTGCAATTTGTCCTATGTACATTTGTCACGATATGGTAAAGTCGTGACAGGAGGCAAACATAACACAACCAGCTTCAATTGCGAAATCACTATGTATTAATATCTTTTTGTTAATAGACTAGCTATCTATTACAATGCACATGCTTATATATATCACAATTGTTAAACTGTTATGTTTAAACGCTAACTCTTGAACTCACCAACCATTATGTTGAGTTTTTAGTATGCTATTCTCAGGTCGATAATTCGGATTGCCAGTAGGAGCACTGCACGAGTCAAGCATGCATTCTAGGATCAAAACAATGACCCATTTGCTTATCTTTATGATTGGGTTTTTCTTTAAACAGTTGGTTAGCGCATGTTTTGCCATGTTATACATTTTTATTTTGGGTTTGTCTTATTTATAATACGCTTCCGCACGATTTTAAAGTTTGAACTCTGGTTTAGTTTGTGTTAAATATGGCATATAGAGTCGCTCCGAGTAACTATTGACTGTGATCCTGGTTTGTTCACACGCCTCGCGGTAAAACTCTGCACGTGGATTTTGAGGGTGTGACACTTTAAGTCAAGACTTTCACCAATTATGATGAGATTTTGAAGTATCTCACCTAAACCACTTGATCTAAGTATCATTAGTAATAAACAAATGAGACTTAAAACTGTGACACCCTACACATATCCTACATCGGCCGTGGACAGGAGAGATTTCTTGTTCATAAGGAATGTCTAGCCTCTAATATCAACAACGCGTTTTGGGCGTATTGGCTGTGGATGAGAGGAGAACTCCACAGTTAAGCGTGCTCAGATGGGAGCAATCCAGGGATGGGTGACCACCCTGGGAAGTTTTCACCCGGGCAACCAAAAGCAAATCCGTGAGCTCCTCGTGGGCGAAGTGGACAATATTGTTGATGTGAGAGGCCGGGTGTGACAAAATGGTATCAAAGCCACTCCTGTGCCGTTCGGGGTGTGGGATATACCTCACCAAGGATGGTGACTTCTCGGGCTCATCGAGGACGATGAGTCCAAACAGGTGGTGCTTGTGACACCCTACACATATCCCACATCGGCCGTGGACAGGAGAGATTCTTGGTTCATAAAGAATGTCTGGCCTCTAATATCAACAACGCGTTTTGGGCGTATTGGCTGTGGATGAGATGAGAACTCCACAGTTAAGCGTGCTCAGATGGGAGCAATCCAGGGATGGGTGACCTCCCTGGGAAGTTTCACCCGGGCAACCAAAAGCAAATCCGTGAGCTCCTCGTGGGCAAAGCTGATAATATTGTTGATGCGAGAGGGCGGGTGTGACAGAAACCCCCTTTATTAAAAAACATGAAGTTTTGTCATCATCACGTGTCTGATACATTAATTGCATTGTTATATGTTTAGAACCTAGATGGTAAACAACGTTTGGATTTGAACCCACATCCATAATCCCTCGCTGAAAAGGTGTCTGGGCGAAGGATTTACATAATACCTCGCTGACGTAGTGAAATTTCAGTGGTTGCTCGCGAACTGGGCGAGGAATCATGAGTTTTTCTCGCCCATAATTACCAAAATGCTACTCTTCGCTTAAAATTTGGTTTTTTTCTTAAATACAAAACTTTAAAAAAATTATTTACCAAAAATTAAAAAATCATATGTTTTATTAATTTTTTTCTTTTATTGTTTTTAAACACTTATATTTGATATTTAATGTGGTTTTCCCCTATATAATACAAGCTTTCCTCTTAACAAACTTATCAAATTTTATTTTTTTTTCTTTTTTCATTTTACTACTTTAAAAATATGTTTTTAGCACAGGTTGAATTAAAATATTAAATTAATAGTTAATATTTAATATTTAAAAATTTTAAAATAATTTTTTAGATAAGATATGATTTGAATTATGTCTACTCAACTATTTTAAGTAATAACAATACTTTTTAAACTTTCATTTAAAAACCATAAAAAGTTGCATTTATTTTAAAAAAAAAGTTTTTAAAGTTTATTTTAAAATTTACAACTTTTGTTTAAATAAATGTGATTTTTTAAGTTTTTTAAAGATGAAAGTTTATAAAATATTGTTATTACTTAAAAAGTTGAGTATACATAATCTGAATCATATCTTATCTAAAAAATATGTTAAATGTTTTAAATATTAAATATTAACTATTAATTTAATATTTTATTTCTAACCGTGTTAAAATATATTTCTAAACTAGTAAAATGAATAAAGAAAAAAACTAAAAGTTGATAAGTTTGTTAAGAGTAAAGCTTGCATTATATAGGGGAAACCCATATTAAAAAACAAATATGGGTGTTTAAAAACAATAAAGGAAAAAAAATTAATAAAACTAATAATTTTTTTTAAATTTTTGGTAAATACTTTTTTTAAAATTTGCATTTTAAAAAAATCAAAATTTTTAAGTGAAGAGTGGCATTTTGGTAATTAAGGGCGAGGAAAACCCCTGATTCCTCGTCCAGTCAGCGAGGAATGCGTCATGTCAGCGAGGAATGTGTCATGTCAGCGAGAAACCACTAAAATTCGCCACGTCAGTGAGGGATTATGTAAATCCCTCGCACAGTCACCTTTTAAGCGAGGGATTATGGATTTTTTTCGCACATGTGAAGAGGAATGGACACGTGGCTCGTTTTTATTGGTTGTTTTTTGTAAATTTATTTTTCAATGGTTATATTGGTAAAATTTAATTTGGTCAAATATTTATTTTGGTAATTTTTCCTTTATTTTTAGCCATGTTTTCAATTTAATATTTTTGGGGGAAACATATTGCTTTTAACATTTTGTTTACTTTTTGATACTTTATTAAACGACAGATGTTGTTTACCGCTACTTGTGCCCCCAATTTTTTTTTGTGCTACACAGCCATTAACTCAAGTCAGCCGGACGGATCATATGAGAAGTACTACTTGAGAATCCCCATGCCAGTTGGGAAGCCCTCATGGTGACCTACTTGTCATTGCAACATAATATATATATATATATGGGTGTGTATATATATTGTTTATGTTTACATTTGACATACACAATGGGGGCTTTAGTTGCTTAATAAATCAGTTTGTTTAGGCAACTAGACATTCAGTATAAGGTTGGTGGAATCAGATGTAAAAAACTTGTTTTTCAAAGGAAGCTTAGAAATAAACCTCAAGACAAGGATTCAGGAACGAAAGTTAAAATCAATAAAGAGACAAGTGTCACTTAGCATCGAATCCTCTAAACTTCATACTAACATACCAAGTAAACATTATAAAAAAATACGGGTGATCCTCACTTTATTACGCAACCCTGAAGTGATAAACCTATAACTTAGGACCACCTAAAGAAAAATAAGTCATGTCCTGTATCACCAAGCCGAAAATCAACCAAACAATGCTTAACTTATAATTCTAACATAGATAACAACATTTATCCATGGATATACATTTAGCAATTCAATCTTAACGAGTATTAGGTCCCGTCCATTACGCGCTTGAATACCACTCGATTCAAAAGCAGAACTTGGTTCAACATGCAAAAACACTACTCGTCTTCAACATGGTGCGACACACGGGGACACTATTCAACTTATTAATTGAAGACTTTGAGAGCTTTTGTATCTCATTCTCCATGTTATATATATAATTTAATAAAAATCACTATTACCTAAATTTATAATTTATTTCTAGAAACATTTCACATCCAATTACTCATCCTTATCTCTATATTTTTTTATTATTACTCTCTTTCATAAAAAGAAAGCAAACTGACACAAACACACACAATGATGCACTATCACTTCAAACTCTCCAAACCAAACCAAGCTCAATTCAAATTAAACATTTTACAAGGGCAATTTTCACTCATTCAGCTGAATTACTAATTTGTAAAGTCAACTTAGTAATTATCCATAAATGTGGTCTTAAATTTTCTATAGCATCTTTCGAATGTCCAAAAAAACCCTAATTTTCAAATCCCATCATCTTTACATACCAAATAAGATCTGCTAAGAAGTTACCTTCGATGGATGCCTAAAAGCAGCCGCTGAGATAAAATAGGAAGAGAAGAGCAGCACTCACCCAATTTGAAATCCTCAACCTTCGAAGTGTATAAAACGATCGGTTCTTCACGTTTTGAAGTGTATAAATCGATCGAGATGTGTGCACATTTGAAAACGCCCGCCCATTTGAGTAGCACCAATGCACCAATGCCCATTTGAAAATCGATCGAGAAGTGGAAATCCTCAGCCATGTTCAGATCTGCAGAAAAAAAGAAGGTCGAAGACCTTCTTCTTTTGTCTTGGCGGTTCTGTGAAGTCGATCGAGAGTAGCACCTTCTTCTTTTGTCTTCATCTCCTTTTGTTCTGAATCAATATTGGGTGAAGATGAATCAATAGAACCCAAGTTGTAAAGTATGCAACAGCACTTGTACTTCTCTTAAATTTGGGTGAAAAGACTGTGACAACTCATCCAAAACTCACTCGATTTCGATTTCTGCGTGCCAATGCAGTAGACCAGTGATGGAACACTCTCACCATGTGATGGAACACTCTCACCATGTAACGCAATTTTCGGGACGAAAATTCTTTCAACATGGGGATAATGTGACATCCGGTGATTTTCCGTTAGCAAACTCCGTTAGTTCCGTTAAGTTTCACGTACACGCGTCGTAAGCACACACTAGTTGTCGTTTGACGTTGGTGACCTAATAATAATTAATAATGTTAATTTAATCATAATCTACTTGATTAGATTATTATTGTGTTATGCTTATGTGTTTACGCGATTTAAAGACTATTCGGGAATTTTATCGCGTAACGCGGAAACGCGCGTGTTATTTCGTATGTCTTGTGTTTTTACAAAATAAAATATCTAAGGGTTACCATTAGTTTATATGTTAATATTATTAAGTTAAAAACACATTACAAATAGTTAAAAACTTAATTTTTATAAAAATAACAAAATGCAAGTTTTAGAGGGGGTAATCTTGTAAAATTAATTAAAACAAAACACCACAACCCAACCCTTTCCCCCATAACCGACCTGCAGCTCCTCTCTCTCTATTCTCTGCGTTTTTCAGCCTTCAACCCTCAAATCTTCATGGTTTTGATCGATTTCAAGTGCTAGAACGCGATTTGGGTCTTCATTAACAAGTATACACGCGAATTGAAGGTTAGTTTTGATGTTTTTGTTGGTTTCTTGATATGGCCGAACCATGGCTACGAAATTGGAGTTCAATAGGCTGAAATTTTGATGTTTTGGTGTTGTTCACATGTTAGTTAGGTTGTATGTATGTTGTTTAGAGTTGATTATGCAAGAAAACAACACTTTTGATTGATTGATTATGAAACTTGATTTACATGAACCCTAATTCAAAAATTTTGGGGCTTTTGTGGAACTAATTGTTGTTTGATGTTTTTAGTATGTTAATTAGTTAGTATGAATGTTAGAAAACATGAATTATGCAAGAAATTGGTGAATTGGAAACTTTGTTCATAGGTTACTAAAAATAGTAACTTTTGTGTATGAATAATTCAAGGATGAATTGGTGTTATTAGGGTGTTAATGATGTTGTATAAACATTGGGATTATGATATGAAGGCTAGATTGTTGCTAAGAATGCTAGAAATCTTAGGTTGGATGTTGTTGTTCATATCTTGCCAAAAGTAGAAACTTTTTAAATATGAATTGATGAATTAGGTTGGTTTGATATTGTTGATCATGCTTGGATGTTGTTATGAGCTTGAAATAGCATATTATTGATGAATTGTATGTTCATTGGGTGTTTAGTAGGTTTTGGGATGAACTTTCCCAAAAGGGAAACTTTATTTTGGATAATCATTGAATGTTGAGAATTGGACTTATTCATGGCTTTAGGATCATGCTAGAATGATTGTTATGGATGTCAAAAGTGGTAGAATCTGTTAATTTGGTGGTATGGAATGTTTACATGGTTATTGGGTGATTTATGCACTTTGATATGGATGTCAAAAGTGGTAGAATCTGTTAATTTGGTGGTATGGAATGTTTACATGGTTATTGGGTGATTTATGCACTTTGATGATCATGTATGGTTTGGTATGTTGATTAGTAACTAGGACATCATGTTTGGGACTGAAAATTGATCATATTGATGTATGTGGTATGTATTGGACATATTGAATGTGTTGTGATTAGTATGGATGATTATTTGGTAGATTATCTGTTTTGACCCATATGTGCTAAATCATGATTATAGGTTATATAAGTAGGTTATGCATGATCTAACCTGTTATATGATACACTAGTTGTGTTATGAACACACTGAGTATGCTAGATAATAAGAACATACATGACTTTTATGATATATGCTCATGACTGTTTAAATGGTTTACAACACATAATGTCACCAACGGGTCAAACGGGTCAACTGGGTCAAACGTTTCTATTCTTCTAAAACCTTGAGTCCTTGGTTATGGTGCACTTAGGGTTTCTCATATTCACTGTTTACACAAACTCATGTACTTACGTGATCTAGGTAACCTCTGAGGGTTGACTGTTCACTTTTCTTTCAAGTAAACTCTAGTACACAATACGCGTATCAGGTGAGTTCATGCCCCACTGTTTTACTTAATCTCTTTTGGGGGAGATAGCATACTGTTAACTTTACAACGCTTTTTATATTTAAGATGTGTACGGCATTAATATAGTGCTGTTTACCATGATAAAGTCCTCACACTTTCGAATTGTTAATATTGGATAGCGGGGAAAGTTGGGTAGTACTACTGGGTCTGACGAGCCCCACCTGTGTGACTCGAGGTCAACCGGGTGCAATTTGTCCCATGTACATTTGTCACGATATGGTGAAGTCGTGACAGGAGGCAAACATAACACAGTCAGCTTCAATTGTGAAATCACTATGTATTAATATCTTTTTGTTAATAGACTAGCTAGCTATTGCAATGCACATGCTTATTTATACACTATTGATAAACTGTTATGTTTATATGCAAACTCTTGAACTCACCAACCATGTGTTGACTTTTTAGTATGCTATTCTCAGGTCATTAATCTGGACTGCTGATAGGAGCACTACACGAGTCAACATGCATTTTAGAGATTTAAACTTCAAACATATTTACTCGTTTTTATTTATGGTTTAAACTACTCGGTTGGCACTTGTTTTGCCATATGGTACTTTCACATGTTTTGGATTGTTTTATTTACTTTACGCTTCCGCATGTCTTTTAAAGTTTAAACTTTGGTTGGTTTACATTAAATGTAGCATATAGAGTCGTTCCGAGTAACTATTGACTGTGATCCTGGTTTGTTCACACGCCTCGCGGTAAAACTCCGCACGTGGATTTTGAGGGTGTGACAGATTGGTATGAGAGCCATTGGTTATAGAGAACTAGGTTGCATACACACTAGACTATAACCGCACACAGTTAGTTAGTTACTTGTTCCTGATTTTTCTACTGTATACTCATTGGCATACACAAATCACACTCTCTACCGCATGGCATCTTCATCGAGAGCACCTGGTAAACGACCAACATCACCCACCCGATCCGAGTCCCCACCTCCGGGATCAGTACCCGACGATGGACTTGACTGGCCTCGTTTGGACTACCCACGAGGTGAGTTCGACTGGGGTCAATCGTTTGTGCCACCTGAACATGATCCTCCACGAGACTGGAGTTTCTACCCTGAATTCGTAGATCACCTCAAGTATAGGGAACGTGTACTAACACCGAGACCTAGAACTAGGACCAACACTGAGCAACCATTACCTTCACTTCCACGGACGGTACAGTCCAATGAGCAAGTGATTGCTGCATTGGTGGCAGCACTGGACACGGAACAACACCGGGTCCGGTGACTCACGAGCGATGTCTGTACACTACAGCACGACATAGTTGAATGATTCTATTCTATTTCCTTTAAACGACTTGGACTATGTAGCGTTTCTTTATTTTGGAACCTATGTAGGAAGAGTTGTTTCCCCACCCAAACAACAAACTCAAATTTTGACATTGATAAATAATTTGTGACTCAATTGCAAATTTATTTACCTTTGGTTATTATTCTTGTTATAAATGTTGTGGTGATGACGAATTCATTACTTTCTTATTATTTACTATACTTTAATGAGTAGCCTCAAACAACGGTTTTGTTCGATTGATTCATTACTCATTATTGTATTTGTGAATGTAAAGTGAATAATGGATGCCCGAGGACGTGGACGTCGTCGAGGACGCGGGCGCGGGCGTGGACGTGGCGCCGGTGACCAAGGTGCCGGTGACCAAGGCGCCGGTACTATAAATATGACCCCTGCGGAACTGGCTGCTCTAATAAATGCACAAGTCCAGACAGCGATAGCTGCTGCCCAAATGGGACAGCCAGCAGGACCACCAGCGTGTACCTACAAGTCCTTTATGGACTGCAAGCCTCACACCTACAGTGGAACTGAGGGAGCTGTAGGGTTGGTAAGGTGGTTTGAGAAGACGGAGTCCGTGTTCTCAAAGTGTAACTGTCCACCTGCTGACCAGGTGAAATACGCTACTGGAACGTTGGATGGTGCTGCATTGTCTTGGTGGAACGCTCAAGTGCAGATGCTAGGGCAAGCCATGGCAAATGAACTCCCATGGAATGAGTTTAAAGATATGATGACCGAGGAATACTGTCCTCGAAACGAAGTCCAAAAGTTGGAAATGGAATTTTGGTAGCTGAAAATGCAAGGTTCAGAGATCGAGGCTTATACCACAAGAACTCATGAGCTGGCCACACTATGTCCTGGAATGGTAAACGAGATGCACAAGCGAGTGGAACACTACATCCGGGGATTGGTGCCTGAGATTAGGAGTATGGTGACTTCTTCCAACCCAACCACTATTCAACAAGCTATTCGCCTAGCCCACAAACTAACTGATGAAGCTGTCGAGCAAGGACGGTTACCAAAACGGGGCGCTGTGGTGAGCGTGCCTGACAACAATAGGAAGTGGGATGCCTCCAACACCAACCACAACAACAATAGAGCATCATCGTCCGGTGGTCAACACCAATATCAGCAACAACCACCGTAGCAACAACAAAGGAGGTTCGACAACAATCGTAATTTCAACCAGTCAGCCTCGAACAATCAAGGATCGAGCGGTTACGGTGGTAAACAACCTAGGTGCCCGCGGTGCAACTATCATCATGTTGGAAGATGTGACAATTACAAGTGTCAGCGGTGTGGCAAAATGGGACACTTAGCTAAGGATTGCCGTGGTGATTTGGTTATGAAGCCACAACAACCTTATGAGACTCCAAAGGGTTGCTTTGAGTGTGGGAAAGAAGGGCACTACAGGCGAAACTGCCCGCAGCTGAGGAAGAACGGTAATGGCAATGGCCAAAACAACAACAATCAAGGCAACAACAACAATGATGGAAGAGGCAATGGAAATGGTGGTAATAATACTGGAGCCAAAGGGAGAGCCTTCGTCATTGGCTCAGGTGAGGCTCTAAATGACCCTACAACTGTTACTGGTAGGTTTTCTGTCAATGGATGTTTTGCTACAGTACTGTTTGATACTGGAGCCGATAGGAGTTTCATGTCCTTAAAGTTCTTTAGTCTCCTAAGTGATATCCCTTCTGCTTTAGAATCCAAATACACCGTGGAGTTGGCTGACGGTAAACAAATCCATGTAACACACATCCTTAAAGATTGTAAGATAGAACTCGCTGGTCATACTTTTACTATAGATCTTATGCCTGTTACACTAGGAAGTTTTGACATGGTGGTAGGCATGGATTGGCTCTCTAATAAGCAAGCGGAAGTCATATGTCACGAGAAAATCATATGAATCCCTGTTAGTGACGAAATCCTTACAGTCCGAGGCGATAGGAGTGATGCAGTGATGGGCATTATCTCTTACATGAAAGCACAAAAGTTACTGTGAAAAGGTCGTTTGGCTATTCTGGCACTCGTCACCGATAAGCAACCAGAGGAAAAGAAAATAGAGGACATCCCCGTGGTACGAGAATTTCCAGAGGTGTTTCCAGAGGATCTTCCTGGACTACCACCTCATCGTCAAGTGGAATTCCAAATTGAACTGACTCCTAGCGCAACCCCGATTGCTAGAGCACCTTATCGATTAGCACCGAACGAACTACAGGAGTTGTCATCACAACTTCAGGAGCTTCTAGATAAGGGCTTTATTCGACCTAGCACTTCACCTTGGGGAGCCCCTGTTCTCTTTGTTAAGAAGAAAGATGGCACGTTTCGAATGTGCATCGATTATAGAGAATTAAACAAAGTCACAGTCAAGAACTGATACCCTCTACCCCGTATCGACGACTTGTTTGATCAGCTACAAGGATCAAGCTATTACTCGAAGATCGACTTGAGGTCTGGTTATCATCAACTCAGAGTCCGTGAGGAAGACATCTCCAAAACTGCATTCCGTACTCGTTATGGTCATTACGAGTTCTTGGTCATGCCTTTTGGGTTGACTAATGCACCTGCGGTGTTCATGGACCTCATGAATCGCGTGTGCAAACCCTATCTTGATCAGTTTGTTATTGTGTTTATCGATGACATACTGATATACTCTAAGACCAAGGAGGACCATGAAGAGCATCTACGATTAATCTTAGAACTACTGAAGAATGAGCAACTGTACGCCAAATTCTCTAAGTGTGACTTTTGGATACACGAGGTGCAATTTCTAGGTCATATTGTTAATGAGAAGGGTATACATGTTGATCCTGCTAAGATTGTGGCAATAAAGAATTAGGCTATACCTAAAACACCGAGTGAGATAAGGCAATTTCTGGGATTAGCGGGGTATTACCGACGATTCATAGAGGGATTTTCTAAGATCGCACAACCTCTCACAGCTTTGACCCACAAAGGAACGACATACAAATGGGGTGAAAGTCAAGAGGCGGCTTTTCAGTTGTTAAAACAGAAACTCTGTAGTGCACCGATATTGGCACTGCCAGAGGGACAGATGATTTCGTGGTGTATTATGACGCATCCATTCAAGGATTGGGTTGTGTCTTGATGCAGCGAGATAAGGTAATAGCTTACGCCTCGAGACAACTAATAGTTCACGAGAAGAACTATACCACCCATGACTTAGAATTGGGTGCAGTGGTTTTTGCCTTAAAGATTTGGAGACGTTACTTGTACGGTACCAAATGCACTATCTATACCGATCACAAGAGTCTTCAGCACATCTTTGAGCAAAAGGAGCTGAATATGAGGCAACGTCGTTGGGTAGAACTTCTTAACGATTATGATTGCGCTATCAAGTACCATCCTGGAAAGGCGAACGTAGTTGCCGATGCCTTAAGCCAAAAAGAAACAGCTAAACCCAGGTGGGTAAGAGCCTTACCGCTTACAATCAGTACCAATCTGCCTGAACAAGTTAAGGAAGCACAAATAGAAGCCTTGAAGGAGGAAAACATTGTTTCTGAGTCCTTACGGGGAATGGATAAACAATTGGTAATGAAAGAGGATGGAATTCGGTACTTCATGGATAGACTTCGGGTGCCTGTTTATGGAAATCTGAGGGATTTGGTTATGAGCGAGGCACACAAGTCTAAATACTCTATACATCCTGGATCTGACAAGATGTATCATGATCTAAAGGCGCACTATTGGTGGCCTAACATGAAGGCGGATGTAGCCACGTACGTGAGCAAGTGTTTGACCTGTTCGAAGCTAAAGGTGGAATACCAAAAACCATCCGGACTGTTACAGCAATCCGAGATACCAATGTGGAAATGGGAACAAATTTCTATGGATTTTATCGCTAAATTACCCCGGACTAATACCGGTTATGACACAATCTGGGTTATTGTGGATCGGTTGACCAAGTCCGCTCACTTCCTTGCAATTAAGGAAACGGACAAGATGGAGAAACTAACACGATTGTATCTTATGTAAATCGTTTCCAGACACGGTGTACCGATCTCGATTATTTCTGATCGCGATGCTCGTTTCACGTCACACTTCTGGCAGTCACTGCAGAAATCTCTGGGTACACGATTGGATATGAGTACTGCTTATCATCCATAGACTGACGGTCAGAGTGAGCGTACCATACAGACTTTGGAGGATATGCTACGTGCTTGTCTGATTGACTTCGGGAACAACTGGGAAGTTCACCTGCCTTTGGTGGAATTTTCCTATAATAACAGTTATCACACTAGCATACAGGCAACACCTTTCGAGGCTTTGTATGGGAGAAAGTGTAGATCACCGATTTGCTGGGCTGAAATTGGTGATAGTCAACTAACGGGTCCCGAGCTAATATATGAAACCACTGAGAAGATTGTGCAGATACGGAATCGTATAGCAGTAGCGCGAGATAGACAGAAAAGTTATGCTGACAACAGACGGAAACCACTAGAGTTTCAAATTGGTGACAAAGTGTTATTGAAAGTCTCACCCTGGAAAGGCGTAGTTCGGTTTGGCAAACGAAGAAAGCTGAATCCGAGTTATGTTGGACCATTTGAGATATTGGAAAGGATAGGTCCAGTGGCCTATCGACTAGCCTTACCTGATTCACTGAGTGGAGTCCATGATGTGTTTCATGTTTCAAATCTGAAGAAGTGTTTGTCTGATGAAACACTAATTGTACCACTAGAAGATGTACAAGTGGATGAACAATTATGCTTTATCGAAGAACCAGTCGAGGTGATGGATCGTGAGGTGAAAACACTTAAGCAAAGCAAGATACCCATAGTCAAAGTTCGTTGGAACTCGCGACGTGGACCGGAATTCACGTGGGAACGTGAAGATCAAATGAAGCTTAAGTACCCTCAACTGTTCGAGACGATGCCTGCAGACGAAGGTATTGATTTAAATTTCGGGACGAAATTTCTTTCAACATGGGGATGATATGACAACTAATCCAAAACTCACTCGATTTCGATTTCTGCGTGCCAATGCAGTAGACCAGTGATGGAACACTCTCACCGTGTGATGGAACACTCTCACCATGTAACGCAATTTTCGGGACGAAAATTCTTTCAACATGGGGATAATGTGACATCCGGTGATTTTCCGTTAGCAAACTCCGTTAGTTCCGTTAAGTTTCACGTACACGCGTCGTAAGCACACACTAGTTGTCGTTTGACGTTGGTGACCTAATAATAATTAATAATGTTAATTTAATCATAATCTACTCGATTAGATTATTATTGTGTTATGCTTATGTGTTTACGCGATTTAAAGACTATTCGGGAATTTTATCGCGTAACGCGGAAACGCGCGTGTTATTTCGTATGTCTTGTGTTTTTACAAAATAAAATATCTAAGGGTTACCATTAGTTTATATGTTAATATTATTAAGTTAAAAACACATTACAAATAGTTAAAAACTTAATTTTTATAAAAACAACAAAATGCAAGTTTTAGAAGGGGTAATCTTGTAAAATTGATTAAAACAAAACACCACAACCCAACCCTTTCCCCCATAACCGACCTGCAGCTCCTCTCCCTCTATTCTCTGCATTTTTCAGCCTTCAACCCTCAAATCTTCATGGTTTTGATCGATTTCAAGTGCTAGAACACGATTTAGGTCTTCATTAACAAGTATACACGCGAATTGAAGGTTAGTTTTGATGTTTTTGTGGGTTTCTTGATATGGCCGAACCATGGCTGCGAAATTGGAGTTCAATAGGCTGAAATTTTGATGTTTTGGTGTTGTTCACATGTTAGTTAGGTTGTATGTATGTTGTTTAGAGTTGATTATGCAAGAAAACAACACTTTTGATTGATTGATTATGAAACTTGATTTACATGAACCCTAATTCGAAAATTTTGGGGCTTTTGTGGAATTGATTGTTGTTTGATGTTTTTAGGATGTTAATTAGTTAGTATTAATGTTAGAAAACATGAATTATGCAAGAAATTGGTGAATTGGAAACTTTGTTCATAGGTTACTAAAAATAGTAACTTTTGTGTATGAACTTGATAATTCAAGGATGAATTGGTGTTATTAGGGTGTTAATGATGTTGTATGAACATTGGGATTATGATATGAATGCTAGATTGTTGCTATGAATGCTAGAAATCTTAGGTTGGATGTTGTTGTTCATATCTTGCCAAAAGTAGAAACTTTTTAAATATGAATTGATGAATTAGGTTGGTTTGATGTTGTTGATCATGCTTGGATGTTGTTATGAGCTTGAAATAGCATATTATTGATGAATTGTATGTTCATTGGGTGTTTAGTAGGTTTTGGGATGAACTTTCCCAAAAGGGAAACTTTATTTTGGATAATCATTGAATGTTGAGAATTGGACTTATTCATGGCTTTAGGATCATGCTAGAATGATTGTTATGGATGTCAAAAGTGGTAGAATCTGTTAATTTGGTGGTATGGAATGTTTACATGGTTATTGGGTGATTTATGCACTTTTGATGATCATGTACGGTTTGGTATGTTGATTAGTAACTAGAACATCATGTTTGGGACTGGAAATTGATCATATTGATGTATGTGGTATGTATTGGACATATTGAATGTGTTGTGATTAGTTTGGATGATTATTTGGTAGATTATCTGTTTTGACCCATATGTGCTAAATCATGATTATAGGTTATATAAGTAGGTTATGCATGATCTAACCTGTTATATGATACACTAGTTGTGTTATGAACACACTGAGTATGCTAGATAATAAGAACTTACATGACTTGTATGATATATGCTCATGTCTGTTTAAATGGTTTACAACACATAATGTCACCAACGGGTCAAACGGGTCAACTGGGTTAAACATGTCTATTCTTCTAAAACCTTGAGTCCTTGGTTATGGTGCACTTAGGGTTTCTCATATTCACTGTTTACACAAACTCATGTACTTACGTGATCTAGGTAACCTCTGAGGGTTGACTGTTCACTTTTCTTTCAAGTAAACTCTAGTACACAATACGCGTATCAGGTGAGTTCATGCCCCACTGTTTTACTTAATCTCTTTTGGGGGAGATAGCATACTGGTAACTTTACAACGCTTTTTATATTTAAGATGTGTACGATATTAATATAGTGCTGTTTACCATGATAAAGTCCTCACACTTTCGAATTGTTAATATTGGATAGCGGGGAAAGTTGGGTAGTACTACTGGGTCTGACGAGCCCCACCTGTGTGACTCGAGGTCAACCGGGTGCAATTTGTCGTATGTACATTTTTCACGATATGGTGAAGTCGTGACAGGAGGCAAACATAACACAGTCAGCTTCAATTGCGAAATCACTATGTATTAATATCTTTTTGTTAATAGACTAGCTAGCTATTGCAATGCACATGCTTATTTATACACTATTGATAAACTGTTATGTTTATATGCAAACTCTTGAACTCACCAACCATGTGTTGACTTTTTAGTATGCTATTCTCAGGTCATTAATCTGGACTGCTGATAGGAGCACTAAACGAGTCAGCATGCATTTTAGAGATTTAAACTTCAAACATATTTACTTGTTTTTATTTATGGTTTAAACTACTCGGTTGGCACTTGTTTTGCTATATGGTACTTTCACATGTTTTGGATTGTTTTATTTACTTTACGCTTCCGCATGTCTTTTAAAGTTTAAACTCTAGTTGGTTTACATTAAACGTAGCATATAGAGTCGTTCCGAGTAACTATTGACTGTGATCCTGGTTTGTTCACACGCCTCGCGGTAAAACTCCGCACGTGGATTTTGAGGGTGTGACAAAGACAATAGTGTCCTTCTTATTTGCTTATTAAGATAGTTAGTGTGTATATATATATATATATATATATATATATATATATATATATATATATATATGTAAGGTTCTATCGTTAACCCTCTATTATTACGATAATCGTGTTAACTTTTAAATATCAATCAAAATCATTATTTTTTTGTTGGAATAACATTATTACATATATACACAAATATGTTCTTTAATTATATGTGCAAATTCATAAACGTAAAAAGTTTACACTAGTATAAGTTACACTTACATCAATAAATATTTAGTGATGTAAGTGTAACTTGTACTTGTCGTAACTTTCTTACGCTTGTGAATTTACACATATATACATAAAAGAACATAATGTTGTATATGTATAATTATACTATTCCAATAGAAAAAATAATGATTTTGATTAATCTTCAAAAGTTAACATAGTTATCGCAATAATAGAGGGTTAACATTTGATCATTTCCCTATATATATAAATATATATATATATATGTATATATGTAGGTATATATATGTATATATATGTATATATATATGTATATATATAAGTATATATATATGTATATATATATATGTACATGTATATGTATATATATACATGTATATATATATATACATGTATATATACAGGTATATACATACATGTATATATATATATACACGTATATAGATACATGTATATATACATACATATATACATACATGTATGTATATACGTATGTATATATACATGTATGTATATATGTATGTATATATACATGTATGTATATACATATGTATATATACATGTATGTTGTGAAGTCACTGGATCAGTAGACATCCGAGCACGTTCTTGACGGAAGGATAAAAACCAAAAGATAATCAATAACACGAACAATAATCGAATGATTTTATTGATAAAACATAACGATTTTAAGCTCGTTACAACTTAAGAATCAAGACTTTTGGCAAGGGGAGATCGAGCATGATCTCCCCTCTCATCCGGCAGCACCTGGGCGCCAGGAACCCTATGAAAAACCCTCAGGTTTCTACATATTGAAACTGGTATATATAGGCCTCGGCCCATATTAGATGCGACTGGGCCCATTCGTGCGATTGGACCATGCGTATGGTTCAATCGTACGACTGGACCATTCTTATGGCTCAGTCTTACGAATGCCCCAATCGCATCTCTCAGTCGGCACGACTGGTCCATTAGCATGACTCAGTCGTACGACTGAGTCTCATTCGCATATGCTCCTACGAATGACCCAGTTTCATGTGTTTACAAGGTGTATAACATTAAGCCTAGACTATTCGTCAAGCCTAGACTATATATGTATGTATATATACATGTATGTATATACGTATGTATATATACATGTATGTGTATATATATATATATATATATATCTATACTATCTTAATAAGTAAATGAGGAGGGCAAGGATGGCATTTCACATAAATCTCTTCAATTTAAGAGTTTTACAACCCTTAGAGCTCTATGTACAACTTCAAAGCACAAAGAGATCCAAAGGGATTCAAAATTTAAACCCACAACCCTTGTTACTGTTACAGATCTCCATTCAAAACACCCACACACTTCTTTCTGTCGAATCCCCCATACAGACACCTAGATTCTAGGGTTTCAGATTCTCCTTCTGATCTTGTATCTGCATCTCAGATTCCGATTCCACCGCCATCATGTTCTTAGATCTAGCGTAATCATGGACGTCATAAACGCCGACCAAGCCCGTGTCGCCGAGGAGGCCGGCGCCTGCGCCGTCATGGCCCTCGAGCGTGTTCCGGCGGACATACGTGCGCAAGGCGGCGTAGCACGGATGAGCGACCCCTAGCTGATTAAGGAGATTAAGCAGGCGGTGACGATTCCGGTGATGGCGAAGGCCCGAATTGGGCATTTCGTTGAGGCCCAGATTCTCGAAGCGATTGGGGTTGATTATGTTGATGAGAGTGAGGTTCTGACGCTGGCGGATGATATGTACCATATTAATAAGCATAATTTCAGGATTCTGTTTATGTGTGGGTGTTGGAACTTGGGTGAGGCGTTCCGTAGGGTTCGTGAAGGGGCTGCTATGATTCGGACCAAAGGGGAAGCTGGAACTGGTACATTTTGTTCATGATTATCATGTTTTGATTTGGGTTTTTAACATTCGTGGTTTTGAGTGAATTCTACTTCTAAATTCATTAGGTTGTTGGTTTTGTAAGTCTTAGTTTGACCTGATTTTTAATTTATATACGCGAAAATGGTGTAGGAAACGGTTCTTTCTGAAAAAAAGTGATTATAGTACGAGAAAACGTTATTTGTGTATCTTGGTGACCATCCCCTTTTTGTGATGTGGCCGATTCATATGCTTTTAAACAAGCTACTAAAAGCTGAAGGACATGATGTTCATGAAGAGGAGGATGGTTTGAGTTTGGCGGATTCGTACGATTTCAATTTTTCACTGAAAAGTGGGAATGTGAACAAGGGCGTTTTGGGCCACTCACACTTTGTTGACGTAAGTCCATTTTATGGTTTGTAATTTATATTGTTTAAGGTGGTTTTTGTTGTTAGTTTACATGTCAATGAAGTTGTTTCTGGGGTGTAGGTTTCACATATAAAATAGTTACGTTCTTGGGATTGTGGTCTTGCTTGTGTTCTTATGGTTTTGAGAACACTTGGTCTCAACCATTATGATCTTCAAGATCTGGAAGAGTTCTGTCCCACAACCGGGTATCTTCTTCTTCTTCTTCGTATTATGGTCATTTATGGTGTTTGTTTAAGGTTACCCATCCGTGTATGATTAAAAAGCTTCTTGTGTGATCATTCATTATTATTATTATTATTTCTAAATCTATAGTTTGTGTTTTCTATGAAGATTACAGTTTTTTAGCCGTGTTCAAGCTTCTAACTTTATAGTATATAATAATAATGATGCTAAAGGGACTTGTTTACCTTCACTTTTGATGCAAAAAAATATTCTTATTTCAATCTATAATAATCCGTTAGCCAATACTGAAGGGCTGCTGGAGTATTGAAATATGGTTGTTCTCATTGATAATTGTTTGATTAAAAGTTGTAAGGTTTGCCTCATAACTTATTAGAAGGCTGTGACTTTGAAGGTTGTGACTGCTGGAGTATTAAAATAAGCTACCACTGAGGAAAAGTTTTATTTGGATGATAATGCTTCAGCTTTGATTTTGAGAAAAAAGAAAAAAAATCTTCAAAAAAAATTAAACTTTTAAAATAAGCCCAACTACTAGAAAAGCGGAAGTGCAATTTCATTCATGTCATGCTTCAGCCAATCGTGTTTTAATTTGGGGTTTTAACATTCGTGGTGTTTTTGGATGTGTTAATTGATACCACATAAGGGAAACTGCTTGATTCGTTTGAAGTTTGGGTGAAAACTGAAAACTGAAAATGAAAAGTGAAGTTGTTGAATTGAATCTCTTTTGCTTTAAACTTGAACAATCTTGGTTCTTTTGTGTGTTTTTTGCTCTATTTGGATTTGAGGTATGGTTTTCTTGAGGTCTGTTGTTGGGAACAAGGGGATAGTGGATGTTGGTAATTGGTTATGGGATAAGTTTTAGTTGGGTTTTATATTGTTACATGATTGCGAAGTTGAAATAAATGTTGAAGATGGATGTGCATTGTAACATCCAAAAAGTTTGCTAATTATTTATTTATTAGGATTAGTGTTCAGTCGCACAAACATGCGTGCGAATGAACCTCAGTCGCATGTCGTACGTGCGAATGAGTCCCAATCGCACGAATGACGGGCGTATGGGCTCAATCGTACGATTGAGCCGTGCGAATGGTCCAATCGTGCGATTGAGTATGTCGGCTAAAAATTTTCATGTAGGATAAATAGGGCGGTTAAGAGTGTTAACAGCAGACATTATCTGCTGTACTTTCACCCCCTTGCTCCTGTCGAACCCCAACACCCCTGTTCTTGCTAGATTGAGTAAATTAGCTCCGTTTTGGTAAGTTTTGCTTGTTACGGATCGATCTTGAATATGTTAAGCTGTGTATGTGGTTGAAATTGATCCAAAAACATATTTTAAATCTGGGTTTCTGTTCAATTTTTCTGTTAAACTGAAAAGTGAAGGTTCGGGTCTTAGTTTTTATGAAGATTGATGAAATAAAGACCCGAAACGGTTGTAAATGAGGTGTATATGTTCTGTTATGAATACGGTATAATCTGAACAGTTAAAAACTTGAGTTTTTGGATCAAATATGGTAAGAACACAGCTGCTGATCCGTTTCAGGCGAATGAGCCCAGTCGCATGACCCATTCGTGCGACTGAGTCAATCGCATTGTTCAATCGTACGACCGAAGTTCAGTCGCATAAACCAATCGCACGAATGGAGGTCATTCGCATAAACCCTGTTATAGGTCATTCGCACCTCTGTCGCATGGTCCATTCGTACGACTAAGCTCAGTCGCATGTTCAGTCGCACGAATGAGTCCAGTCGCATAGCCTTAGTCGTGCGAAGTGGTCAGCTAGGGAACATTTGGCTAAATTAGGGTTATTGTTTTAGGTTGCATTGAGAAAGAGAAGTTTTAGCTGCCCTAGTGTATTTGAATTGGTAAACACTTGCTGAAAGTATTAAGGTGAGTTCTAATTGCCCTTTTTATGTGTTAATGTCGTTTGATAAATGTTGTTTGATAAAATCGGGCACGGGCATGCATATAAATAAATAAAGATGTGAATATGAGTTGAAAGTGGTAAATTGTGGTTAATGGCGAGGTGGAGGTTTGACCCACCAACTATAGACGGAGGTTTGACCCGTCAACGCCAAACTATAGACGGAGGTTTGACCCGTCAACGCCAAATTATAGACGGAGGTTTGACCCGTCAACGCGCGAGGTGGAGGTTTCACCCACCAAATTATAGACGGAGGTTTGACCCGTCAACGCGTGAGGTGGAGGTTTCACCCACCAAATTAAAAATTGATAAAAGATGTCCATAAATACCTTGTGGGTATTCGATATGCATATCAATACTGGAATAAATAAATGGACTAATGAATGTGTGTGTGAATCATTCGGTGTGGTAACAGCTGATAAGTTGTTGTTATTGAAATGTAGTGTATGTTAGAACTCACCAGTTTATCTGATGTTGTGTTTGTTTTTCTTATGCATGCCAGGTAGTAATAGAGGTGCTCGTGATGGTCCCCCACAGAGTTAGCTTCCGGTTATGGTGAATGATACTGGCCACGAATGTTGGGTTTTGTTAATGATGTATTTAAAGTTTAACAAAGTTTTGAAATATTGGTTAAAGTCTTGTAAATATGTTTAATGATGTAAACAGTTTTTAATATATGTAAAGCTTCGCTGCGTGTGTAGTCTCTGAATTGTTATAACAACCCAACTAGTAGCACCCTCCTTATTATATTATTGTTATGAATTTTGAGGGTGTTACTAGTTGGTATCAGAGCCTTAGTTAAAGGGATTTGAACAATTAATTGTTTCAAACTTTAACTGAATATATGGGAAGTGCCAGTATCTACAACCGGAAGTGGGGTGAAGTATTGTGCGGATGAGTACTTAATTATTTGTGAGAATTCATTCAATTGTTGAATGAAAATAATTGTTTAAGATAAAGACTAGTATTATGTGTATGCATGATTTTGTGGTTTAGATAGGGTTAGAAATAAACTGTGAAAGGATAATGAGAAAAGGCAGGATGGTGTGAATAAGTAAATAATTGATAACACCTGGCCAATGTTATGAGCAATTTACATTATATGCAACATCCTGGTATCACTCATTATTTGATTATGGTTTATTTCTGATCCTAGATGGAGGAAACTAGTAATGCAAATTCTAGACCTGAAGCTAGGATCTCAGGTGATGAACTTAAGGCAGCTATAGGTGACGAGGTCGCTCGAGTGTTGCGTACTACCTTACCTGAAATGTTGAGCGACCTTAGGAGAGGTGGTGAATCGTCGCCCCAACCAACTCCTCCACCTATTGTTATTGAGCCGGTAGTGGAGAAACCAGTGTCGTATAAACATTTTAAGGAATGTGATCCGCCTAAGTTTGAAGGCCAAAAAGATGTAGTAGTAACTTATAAATGGCTACGAGAGATGGAAGCAGCGTTTAAACTTAGTAGGTGTAAAGAAGACCAGAAGGTGGGCTTTGCAGTGCATTCTTTTCAAGCAGAAGCTCTATATTGGTGGGACACAGTAGAACAGGCCATGGGTGAGGCCGCGGTAAACCAGATGACGTGGGAAACTTTTAAAGCATTGGTGATCGAAAAGTTCTGTCCAAAAGGCGAGATGGACAGAATTGAAATTAAGTTTTTACAGTTTCAAGCAGGCGCTTTAAGTCACAAAGAGTATACTTCCAGATTTGAAGAAATGGCTCGTTTGGTACCTCATTTAGTAACTCCTGAGACAAAGAGGATTACTAGGTATGTTCAGGGATTACCTCCTAAGGTAAGAATGCTGGTCAACTCAAATTCTCCTTCCACTTATCAGGCCACGGTGAATTTGGCTGCGGACATGTATGAGGAAGTCGCTGAGTCTGAGAAACTTGTGGTGAAAGAGGAAGTGGTGAGTCATCAGGAAGCTTTACTGAGTTCTAGGCCTAGTTATGGGTAGAGTGGGTCGCCGAAGAGAAAGTTTAATGCTAGGGGTTTTGTAGGTCCCCCTCCTCGGTGTAATAAGTGCAGGAAGTTTCATAGAGGGGAATGTAGACTGAATCACCCGGCATGTCGTAAATGCAGGAAACCTGGACATTTTGTTTCTAGATGCCCAGAACTTCGGTGTTATGGATGCGGGGAGATGGGACATATGAAATCTGAGTGTCCAAAACTTAGACTTGGACCGGTTCCTATTCGTGCAGTGGGAGGACCAAGTAAAGGCAGTGTGAGTGGTAGTAGCGGTACTGCGGGAGAGCATTCACAATGACTGCGGAGGAGGCTAAGGCATTACCGGATGTTGTGTCGGGTACGTTTCTTGTTAACGATGTACCTGCTAGAGTTTTATTTGATTCGGGAGCTAATAGAAGTTTTATATCAATAAGATTCCATGCCTTAATAAAAGTTAGACCATCAAAGTTAGATGTTGCTTTTTCAGTAGAGACTGCCTCTAATCAATTCATAGTTGTTAGTGAAGTAATAGATGATTGTTTTGTTGAATTAGAAGGTGTAAAATTTCCTGCTAGATTACACATGATGAAATTAGGAGGTTTTGATGTAGTATTGGGAATGGATTGGTTATCCACGTTTGTGGCTCAGATAATATGCAAGAGAAAGATGATTGTGTTGCGAGCACCAGACGGTAATCTGGTGACAGTTTTTGGCGATGATCATGATAATGTGGTGAAAGTCATATCTATGATTAAGGCTGAGAAATTATTGAATAGGGGTTGCGAGTCATTCTTGGCATATGCAATTGATACTGCTAAGGAGACGAAGAAATTGGAAGATGTTCCAGTAGTTTGTAATTTCCCCGATGTATTTCCAGAGGATCTACCGGGTATACCTCCTGATCGAGAAATTGAGTTTAGAATTGATTTAATACCTGAGGCAAAACCTGTCGCTAAGACCCCTTATAGACTTGCACCGGCTGAGTTAAAGGAACTCTTAAAGCAATTACAGGAATTATTAGACAAGGGTTTTATCCGACCAAGCTCTTCGCCGTGGGGTGCTCCTGTTCTATTTGTAAAGAAGAAGGATGGTAGTTTGAGGATGTGCATAGATTACAGAGAAATAAATAAGCTAACTGTCAAGAATAAATACCCATTACCTCGTATAGATGATTTGTTTGATCAACTCCAAGGTGCTAATTGGTTCTCAAAGATAGATCTTAGATCCGGGTATCATCAGTTAAAGGTGAAAGAAGAAGACATACCAAAGACAGCTTTTCGTACGCGATATGGGCATTATGAATTCTTGGTGATGTCATTTGGATTAACGAATGCTCCTGCTGCATTCATGGATTTGATGAACAGGGTATGTAGACCGATGCTAGATAAATCGGTAATTGTGTTTATAGATGATATTTTAATATACTCTAAGAATGAAGGAGATCATGCTTGTCACATTCGAGAAGTATTGGAAACCTTGAGAAAGAATAAGTTGTATGCAAAATTCTCGAAATGTGAATTCTGGTTAAGGGAAGTGCAATTTTTGGGCCATGTGGTGAATGCGAATGGAATATTGGTGGATCCTGCAAAGATTGAAGCTGTGGTGAATTGGGGAATTCCTAAAAGTCCTTCAGAAATTCGTAGTTTCTTGGGACTGGCAGGATACTATAGGAGATTTATACAAGATTTTGCCAAAATTGCTTCTCCGTTGACAAAGTTAACCCGAAAGGATGTTAATTATGAATGGAATAAGGAACAGGAAGTTGCTTTTCAGGAACTGAAGAATCGATTGACGCAAGCTCCAGTATTGGCCATACCAGAAGGTGTAGATGATTTAGTGATATATTCTGATGCATCATATCAAGGATTGGGGTGTGTCTTAATGCAACGTGGGAGAGTTATTGCTTATGCTTCTAGACAGTTGAAGACCCATGAAGTTAATTACCCAACCCACGATTTAGAATTAGCGGCTGTAGTTTTTGCTCTTAAGATATGGCGACATTACTTATATGGAGTGAGGTGCACCATCTTTACTGATTATAAGAGCCTGAAATATTTCTTTGAGCAAAAAGATTTAAATATGAGACAAAGGCGATGGTTGGAGTTAATCAAAGATTATGATTGTGAAATTTTGTATCACCCTGGGAAAGCAAATGTGGTTGCTGATGCGTTGAGTAGAAAGGAGAAGTATGAACCGATTAAGGTTAAGGCGTATAAACTTGTAATTACTCCTGATTTTATGCAACAGCTGAAAGAAGCCCAACTGGAAGCATTAAAAGAAGGAAACATTAAGAGAGAAAGAATGGTCGGTCAAGAGAGATATTTAGAAGAAAATACCCATGGTGTTAAGATCAGGTTTGGTCGAATGTGGGTTCCGTTGGCTTTACGTGATATGGTACTTGATGAAGCTCACAAATCTAGGTATTCCATTCACCCAGGCATGACTAAGATGTACCAAGATTTGAAGCAAGATTATTGGTGGCCAGGGATGAAATTTAATATGATGCAGTATGTAAATAAATGTTTGACTTGCGCCTAAGTGAAAGCTGAACATCAGAAACCTTATGGATTGTTGCAGCCATTAGCCATTCCAGTTTGGAAGTGGGACGATCTGACTATGGATTTTATAACGAAATTGCCCCGTACACCAAAAGGTTATGATACTATTTGGGTAGTGGTAGATCAGCTAACCAAGTGTGCTTTATTTCTACCAATACGGGAAAACTATTCAGTAGAAAGGCTAGCTGATATCTTTATTAAAGAAATAATTAGATTACATGGAGTTCCGAAAAGTATCACATCTGATAGAGATGCCAGATTTACCTCCAGGTATTGGAGAAAATTTCACGAAGCCATGGGAACTAAACTTTACTTTAGTACAGCCTATCATCCCCAAACAGATGGCCAAAGTGAAAGAACTATTCAGACATTGGAGGATATGCTAAGGGCATGTAGTATTGATTTTGGGGGTAGCTGGGATAGTCATCTTCCTTTAGCTGAATTTGCATACAACAACAGTTATCAAGCTACCCTTCAGATGTCCCCGTTTGAGATGTTGTACGGAAGAAAGTGCAGAACTCCACTTTATTGGGGAGACATGGGGCAACGCGAATTGGGAAATAGTGAAATAGTTGAAGAAACAATGGCAAAGTTTGAAGTAGTCAGAAATCGTATTAGAGAAGCGAAAAGCAGGCAAAAATCATATGCAGATCGTAGAAGAAAACCATTGGAATTTAAAGTTGGGGATTTTGTCTTGTTAAAAGTTTCTCCATGGAAGGGTATTATTCGATTCAGAAAGAGGGGCAAGTTAAGTTCGCGTTTTATTGGACCTTTCCGAATAATGGAGAAAGTAGGGTACGTGGCGTATAGGTTGGACTTGCCTGAAAAATTAAGATTAGGATTAGTGTTCAGTCGCACAAACATGCGTGCGAATTAACCTCAGTCGCATGTCGTACGTGCGAATGAGTCCCAATCGCACGAATGACGGGCGTATGGGCTCAATCGTACGATTGAGCCGTGCGAATGGTCCAATCGTGCGATTGAGTATGTCGGCTAAAAATTTTCATGTAGGATAAATAGGGCGGTTAAGAGTGTTAACAGCAGACATTATCTGCTGTACTTTCACCCCCTTGCTCCTGTCGAACCCCAACACACCTGTTCTTGCTAGATTGAGTAAATTAGCTCTGTTTTGGTAAGTTTTGCTTGTTACGGATCGATTCTTGAATATGTTAAGCTGTGTATGTGGTTGAAATTGATCCAAAAACATATTTTAAATCTGGGTTTCTGTTCAATTTTTCTGTTAAACTGAAAAGTGAAGGTTCGGGTCTTAGTTTTTGTGAAGATTGATGAAATAAAGTCCCGAAACGGTTGTAAATGAGGTGTATATGTTCTGTTGTGGATATGGTATAATCTGAACGGTTAAAAACTTGAGTTTTTGGATCAAATATGGTAATAACACAGCTGCTGATCCGTTTCAGGCGAATGAGCCCAGTCGCATGACCCATTCGTGCGACTGAGTCAATCGCATTGTTCAATCGTATAACCGAAGTTCAGTCGCATAAACCAATCGCACGAATGGAGGTCATTCGCATAAACCCTGTTATAGCTCATTCGCACCTCTGTCGCATGGTCCATTCGTACGACTAAGCTCAGTCGCATGTTCAGTCGCACGAATGAGTCCAGTCGCATAGCCTTAGTCGTGCGAAGTGGTCAGCTAGGGAAAATTTGGCTAAGTTAGGGTTATTGTTTTAGGTTGCATTGAGAAAGAGAAGTTTTAGCTGCCCTAGTGTATTTGAATTGGTAAACACTTGCTGAAAGTATTAAGGTGAGTTCTAATTGCCCTTTTTATGTGTTAATGTCGTTTGATAAATGTTGTTTGATAAAATCGGGCACTGGCATGCATATAATTAAATAAAGATGTGAATATGAGTTGAAAGTGGTAAATTGTGGTTAATGGCAAGGTGGAGGTTTGACCCACCAACTATAGACGGAGGTTTGACCCGTCAACGCCAAACTATAGACGGAGGTTTGACCCGTCAACGCGTGAGGTGGAGGTTTCACCCACCAAATTAAAATTTGATAAAAGATGTCCATAATTACCTTGTGGGTATTCGATATGCATATCAATACTGGAATAAATAAATGGACTAATGAATGTGTGTGTGAATCATTCGGTGTGGTAACAGCTGATAAGTTGTTGTTATTGAAATGTAGTGTATGTTAGAACTCACCAGTTTATCTGATGCTGTGTTTGTTTTTCTTATGCATGCCAGGTAGTAATAGAGGTGCTCGTGATGGTCCCCCACAGAGTTAGCTTCCGGTTATGGTGAATGATACTGGCCACGAATGTTGGGTTTTGTTAATGATGTATTTAAAGTTTAACAAAGTTTTGAAATGTTGGTTAAAGTCTTGTAAATATGTTTAATGATGTAAACAATTTTTAATATATGTAAAGCTTCGCTGCGTGTGTAGTCTCTGAATTGTTATAACAACTCAACTAGTAGCACCCTCCTTATTATATTATTGTTATGAATTTTGAGGGTGTTACATGCATCATATTATTAGTATGCATATGTATGAAATTAGTAGTTTGACACCACCAAAAGCGTATGTTGTTTGTTTTTATATGGATTTTCTTTGAATTATGTAGTTATTTCTCTTTGGGGACAGGTTATTTGGCGATGTTTGTCTAGATTCTTATCTGACTGTATTCTATATTCTTGTGTTCTTTGCTATAAATTACCGGGGATAGATGTGTTTTTCCATTGGATAAACCAGTGATTCAAAGGCCTTTGTCTATGATCTTTGTTTATAGATAGAGAGAAAAGCATATGAAGTAGTGATAAAGGATGGGAAGTTAGCATACAAACAAACAGAGGAGTACATTGATCTTTGTCAAACTTTGTTATGATCAATGTACTAAAATGCACTTTGTTTTGTGTTTTTCCTCAGGCAATTTGGCCTCATAGTGGTCATTATCAACCAACCCAAGAAAATTTTCAAGATTTCATTTCTTTTCTTCAGGAAAACCAAGTGGATACAACTTATGTCAAGGTAAAAATGAGGCCCAATTCAAGAAAGTTTTCAAGATTCGATCATGTTTATGATTCGTTCTTACCTTATTGTAGTTATTATTGTTTTCAAACGGATTCAGATGAAGATAAAGAACCCGTTAGCAATCACATAAGAACACACTCATCAGAAGAATATATGAGTGAAAAACAACCTGCAGAAAACACCAAAGATCTCCCATCAAACGGTCTTAACCTACGCGCTCTTGAAATACCAAACATCGACGATGTTCTTATGAAATAAATGTAACACCCTCAATTTCATAATAATATAATAAGGAGGGTGCTACAAGTTGGGTTATTATAATAATTCAGAGATTATAAACACAGCGGAATTTTTTATACATTAAAAACTTTTTACATCATTAATACTACAACACTTTAACCGACATATCAAAACTTTAAGAAAATTCGTGTACATCTCTCCCAAAACCCGACATTATAGCCAGTATCATACACCAGAACCAAAATTTAACTCGGTGGGGCACCATCACGAACACCTCTATTATTACCTGGTATGCATAAGAAAATAAACACTAAATCAGATAAACTGGTGAGTTCTAACAAACACCACATTTTCAATAATAACAATTTATCAACTGTTATACATCAAATAATTCACAAACATCCCTTGGTCCAATTATTTATGCATATCAAATACCCATAAGGTAATTATAGACCTCTTTTTATCAATTTATTTTGGTGGGTCAAAACTCCACCTCGCGCGTTGACGGGTCAAAACTCCGCCTATAATTGGTGGGTCAAAACTCCACCTCGCGCGGACGGGTCAAAACTCCATCTATAATTGGCGTTGACGGGTCAAAACTCCGTCTATAGTTGGTGGGTCAAAACTCCACCTCGCCATTCACCACAATTTACCACTTCCAAATTCTTATTCACATCATTATTTATTTATATGCATGCCAGTGCCCGATTTGTCAAACAACATTGTCAAACAGCATTAACACATAAAAAGGGCAGTTAGAACTCACCTTAATGTTTTCAGCAAGTGTTTACCAATCCAAATACACTAAGGCAGCTTAAACTCTCCTTCTCAATGCAAATCTACAACAATAACCCTAACTTAGTCAAATCATTTCCTACAGATCACTTTATGCGACTAAGGCTATACGACTGGACTCATTCGTACGATTGAACATGCGACTAAGCTTAGTCGTACGAATGAACCATACTATAGGGGTGTGAGTGAGCTATAACAGGGTTTGTGTGAATGACCTTCATTCATGCGATTGGCTCATGCGACTGAGCTTCAGTCGCGCGATTGACTCATGCGATTGGTTCATTCGCACGAATGGATCATGCGACTGGGCTCATTCGCCTGAAACGGATCAGCAGCTGTGTTCTTGACATATTTGATCCAAAACTCGAGTTTTAACCATTTGGATTATGCCATATTCAAAACAGAGTATATACACTTTATTTACAACCGTTTCGGATCTTTATTTCATCAAACTTCACAAAAACTAGGATCCGAATCCTCGGTTTTCAACTTAATTAGAAGATTGAATCAAAACCCAAATTTAAATATGTTTTTGGATCAATTTCAGCCACACACACAGCTTATAATGTAGTAGGATTGATCTGTGATATTCAAAACTTACCGAAACGGAGTTAGCTTAGTCGATTTGGCAAGAACAGGGTGTTTGGGTTCGAGAGAAACAAGGGGATGGGAATACTGCAGATAGAAATTTGCTTTTGAGCATCATTAACCGCCTTACTTATTACCACATGCCTATTTTTAACCGCCATACTCAGTCGCACGACTGGACTCATTCGCACGACTCAATCGTGCGACTGAGCCCATACCCACGTCATTCGTGCGATTGGGCCTCATTCGCACGTATGGCGTGCGACTGAACATTAATTCTAAATAAATAAATGAATATTGAACTTTTTGGATGTTACAAGTCTACCCACCTTATTTAGGGTTTCATCCTCGAAACCTGACTAAAACAAATGAGGGTAGTTTCGCCTCATCTCTTCTTCGGGTTCCCAGGTTGACTTAGATCCTTGGCGATGTGCCCACTGCACCCGGACTAAGCTAATGCTCTTATTTCTAAGTTTCTTCTCCTTATGATCTATAATGGCTACGGGTTGTTCAACATAATTGAGTCTTTCATCAACCTCAATATCATCTAAGGGTATGTATTGAGTTTCTTTAGCAAGACACTTGCGTAACTGAGAGACGTGAAAGGTTGGATGAATAGTACTTAGTTCTTCTGGTAAGTCCAATCTATATGCTACATACCCAACTTTTTCTATTATTCGGAAAGGTCCAATAAAACGTGGACTTAGTTTGTCCCTCTTTTTAAATCGAATAATGCCTTTCCATGGAGAAACTTTTAACAAAACAAAATCTCCAACTTTAAATTCTAATGGTTTCCTTCTACGATCTTCATATGATTTCTGCCTACTTTTCGCCTCTCTAATACGATTTTTAACTACTTCAAACTCTGACATTGTTTCTTCAACTATTTCACTATTCCCCAATTCACGTTGCCCCATATCTCCCTAATAAAGTGGAGTTCTGCACTTTCTTCCGTACAACATCTCAAACGGGGACATCTGAAGGGTAGCTTGATAACTGTTGTTGTATGCAAATTCAGCTAAAGGAAGATGACTATCCCGGCTACCTCCAAAATCAATACTACATGCCCGTAGCATATCCTCTAATGTTTGAATAGTTCTTTCACTTTGGCCATCTGTTTGGGGGTGATAGGCTGTACTAAAATAAAGTTTAGTCCCCATTGCCTCATGAAACTTCCTCCAATATCTAGAGGTAAACCTGGCATCTCTATCAGACGTGATACTTTTTGAAACTCCATGTAATCTAACTATTTCTTTTGTAAAGATATCAGCTAGCCTTTCCACCGAATAGGTTTCCCGTATGGGTAAAAATAAAGCACTTTTGGTTAGTTGGTCTACCACTACCCAAATAGTATCATAACCTTTTGGTGTACGAGGTAGTTTAGTTATAAAATCCATGGTCAGATCGTCCTACTTCCAGGCTGGAATAGCTAAGGGTTGCAATAATCCATACGGTTTCTGATGTTCAGCTTTCACTTGGGCACACGTCAGACATCTATTTACATATTGCATCACGTTAAATTTCATTCCAGGCCACCAATAATCATACTTTAAATCTTGATATATCTTAGTCATGCCTGGGAGAATGGAATACCTAGATTTGTGAGCTTCATCAAGTACCACATCACGTAAAGCTAACGGAATCCACATTCGACCAAACCTGATTTTAACACCATAACTATTTTCTTCTAAATACTTTTCCTGACCAACCATTCTTTCCTGTTTTATATTTCCTTCCTTTAGTGCTTCTAATTGGGTTTCTCTTAATTGTTGAATAAAGTCAGGAGTAATTACAAGTTTATACGCCTTAACCTTGATTGGTTCATACTTCTCCTTTCTGCTCAATGCATCAGCAACCACATTTGCTTTCCCGGGGTGATACATAATGTCACAATCATAATCTTTGATTAATTCCAACCATTGCCTTTGCCTTATATTCAGGTCTTTTTGCTCAAAGAAATACTTCAGGCTCTTATAATCGGTAAAGATGGTACATCTCACTCCATATAAATAATGTCGTCATATTTTAAGAGCAAAAACCACATCCGCTAATTCTAAATCGTGGGTTGGGTAATTAACTTCATGGGTCTTCAATTGTCTAGAAGCATAAGCAATAACTCTCCCACGTTGCATCAAAACACATCCCAATCCCTGATATGATGCATCAGAATATATTACTAAATCATCTGCACCTTCTGGTATTGCCAATACTGGGGCTTGTGTTAACCGATTATTTAGTTCCTGAAAAGCAACTTCTTGTTCTTTATTCCATTCATACTTAACGTCCTTTCGAGTTAATTTCGTCAACGGAGAAGCATTTTTAGCAAAATCTTGAATAAATCTTCTATAGTATCCAGCCAGCCCTAAGAAACTACGATTTTTAGGAATTTCCCAATTCATCACAGCTTCAATCTTTGCAGGATCTACTACTATTTCATCCGCATTCACCACATGGTCCAAAAATTGCACTTCCCTTAACCAGAATTCACACTTCGAGAATTTTGCATACAACTCATTCTTCCTTAATGTTTCCAATACTTCTCGAATGTGACAAGCATGATCTCCTTCGTTCTTAGAATAGATCAAAATATCATCTATAAACACAATCACCGATTTATCCGGCATCGGTTTACATACTCTGTTCATCAAATCCATGAATGCAGCAGGAGCATTCGTTAATCCAAACGACATCACCAAAAATTCATAATGCCCATATCGTGTACGAAAAGCTGTCTTTGGTATGTCCTCTTCTTTCACCTTTAATTGATGGTATCCGGATCTAAGATCTATCTTTGAGAACCAATTAGCACCTTGAAGTTGCTCAAACAAATCGTCTATACGGGGTAACGGATATTTATTCTTAATAGTTAGTTTGTTTAGCTCTCTATAATCTATGCACATCCTCAAGGTGCCATCTTTCTTCTTTACGAACAGAACTGGAGCTCCCCACGGCGAAGAGCTTGGTCGAATAAAACCCTTGTCTAATAGTTCTTGCAATTGCTTCAGTAGTTCCTTCAGCTCAGCTAGTGCAAGTCTATAAGGGGTCTTAGCGACAGGTTTTGCCTCAGGTATTAAGTCAATCCTAAACTTAATTTCTCTATCAGGAGGTATACCTGGTAGATCCTCAGGAAATACATCAGGGAAGTCACAAACTACTGGAACATCTTTTAATTTCCTTGTCTCTTTAGCAGTATCAACGACATATGCCAAAAAATGATTCACAACCCCTACTCAATAATTTCTCGGCTTTAATCATAGATATAACTCTTACTACACTATCATGATTATCACCAAAAATCATCACCGAATTACCTTCTGGTGTTTGTAACACAATCATCTTTCTTTTACATATTATCTGAACCTCAAATATAGATAACCAGTCCATTCCTAATACTACATCAAAACCTCTTAACTTCATCATGTGTAATCTAGCAGGAAATTTTACACCTTCTAATTCGACAAAGCAATCATCTATCACCTCACTAACAACTATGAATTCATTAGAAGCAGTTTCCACTGAAAAAGCAACATCTAGCTTTGATGGTCTAACTTTTATTAAAGCATGGAATTTTATTGATATAAAACTTCTATTAGCTCCCGAATAAAATAAAATTCTAGCAGGTACATCATTAACAAGAAACGTACCCGACACAACATCCGGTAATGCCTTAGCCTCCTCCATAGTCATTGTAAATGCTCTCCCCGCAGTACCACTACTACCACTCGCGCTGATTTTACTCGGTCCTCCCATGGCACGAATAGGAATTGGTCCAGGTCTAAACTTTGGACACTCGGATTTCATGTGTCCATCTTACTGTATTCATGACATCGAATTTCTGGACACCTAGAAACAAAATGCCCAGGCTTCCCTCATTTATGACATGCTGGGTGATTCAATCTACATTCTCCCCTATAAAATTTCCCATATTTATTACACCGAGGAGGGGGACCTACAAAGCCCCTAGAATTAAACTTTCTCTTCTGTGGGACACTTTGTCCATATATAGGCTTAGAACTCCATGAAGTTTCCCGACGGCTAATCACTTCCTCTTTCACCACAGGTTTCTCAGACTCAACGACTTCCTCATACATGTCCGCAGCCAAATTTACCGTGGCTTGGTAAGTAGAAGGAGAATTGGATTTTACCAGCATTCTCACCTTAGGGGGTAGTCCCTGGATATACCTAGTAATCCTCTTCGCCTCAGGGGTTACTAAATGAGGTACCAAACGAGCCATTTCTTCAAATCTAGAGGTATACTCTTTATGGCTTAAACTGCCTGCCTGAAATTGTAAAAACCTAATTTCAATTCTATCCATCTCGCCTTTTGGACAGAACTTTTCTATCACCAATGCTTTAAAAGTTTCCCACGTCATCTGACTCACGGCAGCCTCACCTATGGCCTGTTCTACTGTATCCCACCAATATAAAGCTTCTGCTTGAAAGGAATGCATTGAAAAGCCCACCTTCTGATCTTCCTTGCATCTACTAAGTTTAAACGCTGCTTCCATCTCTCGTAGCCACTTATAAGTTACTACTACATCTTTTTGGCCTTCAAACTTAGGCGGGTCACATTCTTTAAAATGCGTATATGACACTGGTTTCTCCACTACAGGCTCAACAATAATAGGTGGAGGAGTTGGTTGGGAAGATGATTCACCACCTTTTCTAAGGTCACTTAACATCTCAGGTAAGGTGGTACGCAACACTCGGGCGACCTCATCACCTATAGCCGCCTTAAGTTCATCACCTGAGATCCTAGCTTCGGATCTAGGGTTCGTATTACCAGTTTCCTCCATCTACGATAAGAAATAAACCATAATCAAATAATGAGTGATACCAGCATGCTGCATATAATGTAAATTGCTCATAACATTGGCCAGGTGTTATCAATTATTTACTTATTCACACCATCCTGCCTCTTCTCATTATCTTTTCATAGTTTATTTCTAACTCTATCTAAACCACAGAATTATGTATATACATAATACTAATCTTCAATTTAGACAATTACTTTCATTTAACAATCGATTGAATTATCACTAACAATTAAATACTCATCCACACAATATTTCACCCCACTTCCGGTTGTAGATACAGGCACTTCCCACATTTTCAGTTAAAGTTTGAAACAATCAAATGTTCAAATCTCTTTAACTAAGGCTCTGATACCAACTTGTAACACCCTCAATTTCATAATAATATAATAAGGAGGGTGCTACGAGTTGGGTTATTATAACAATTCAGAGATTATAAACACAGCGGAATTTTTTATACATCAGAAACTGTTTACATCATTAATACTACAACACTTTAACCGACATATCAAAACTTTAACAAAATTCATGTACATCTCTCCCAAAACCCAACATTATAGCCAGTATCATACACCAGAACCAAAATTTAACTCGGTGGGGCACCATCACGAACTCCTCTATTATTACCTGGCATGCATAAGAAAATAAACACTAAATCAGATAAACTGGTGAGTTCTAACAAACACCACATTTTCAATAATAACAATTTATCAACTGTTATACATCAAATAATTCACAAACATCCCTTGGTCCAATTATTTGTCTCAGTATTGATATGCATATCGAATACCCACAAGGTATTTATGGACCTCTTTTTATCAATTTATTTTGGTGGGTTAAAACTCCACCTCGCGCGTTGACTGGTCAAAACTCCGCCTATAATTGGTGGGTAAAAACTCCACCTCACGCAGACGGGTCAAAACTCCGTCTATAAGTGGCGTTGACGGGTCAAAACTTCGTCTATAGTTGATGGGTCAAAACTCCACCTCGCCATTCACCATAATTTACCACTTTCAAATTCTTATTCACATCTTTATTTATTTATATGCATGCCAGTGCCCGATTTGTCAAACAACATTGTCAAACAGCATTAACACATAAAAAGGGCAGTTAGAACTCACCTTAATGTTTTCAGCAAGTGTTTACCAATCCAGATACACTAAGGCGGCTAAAACTCTCCTTCTCAATGAAAATATACAACAATAACCCTAACTTAGTCAAATTATTTCCTACAGATCACTTTATGCGACTGAGGCTATACGACTGGACTCATTCGTACGATTGAACATGCCACTAAGCTTAGTCGTACGAATGAACCATACTATAGGGGTGCGAATGAGCTATAACAGGGTTTGTGCGAATGACCTTCATTCGTGCGATTGGCTCATGCGACTGAGCTTCTGTCGCGCGATTGACTCATGCGATTGGTTCATTCGCACGAATGGATCATGCGACTGGGCTCATTCGCCTGAAACGGATCAGCAGCTGTGTTCTTGACATATTTGATCCAAAACTCGAGTTTTAACCATTTGGATTATGCCATATTCAAAACAGAGTATATACACTTTATTTACAACCGTTTCGGATCTTTATTTCATCAAACTTCACAAAAACTAGGATCCGAATCCTCGGTTTTCAACTTAATTAGAAGATTGAATCAAAACTCAAATTTAAATATGTTTTTGGATCAATTTCAGCCACACACACAGCTTATAATGTAGTAGGATTGATTCGTGATATTCAAAACTTATCGAAAGGGAGTTAGCTTAGTCGATTTGGCAAGAACAGGGTGTTTGGGTTCGAGAGAAACAAGGGGATGGGAATACTGCAGATACAAATTTGCTTGTGAGCATCCTTAACCGTCTTACTTATTAACACATGCAAATGGAGCACAGGAGTTGGACCGCGAATTGGTTGTCTGAGAGACTACCCAACAGAGCTATAATCACATGCTTTAGAACAAGCCAACTTATCACCAAGAAGTGCCCCGAGCAGCCTTCGGTTTACCAACAGCGTGTTATGTACGAGCCCTTTGTCTTTTGAAAACACGAGTTTGTTACGAAGAAATAAACCGCCTTATAGAACGCAATCCACTCCGTTAGATATCGGGTCGGTTTGGGTTACACAATTATTTGCTTAATTTTATTTCTTTTTAGTTTCAGGCATTCTTTGTAAGTTAAAATATTCATTCATGTATACAACCTTAGTTTTCTTCATTCTTTGTACAACAGAAAGCACGCAAGTATTCAGAAAACGAATATTGCATTGTAAAATATCGTATGCCGCCGCCGCATCGCGCGGGTTCCTTACTAGTGTATATATATACATGTATGTATATATATATATATATATATATATGTAGATGTATATATATATATACATAGGGTGCGGTTCCTTTGAGAACCCATCAAAATTACGATAACCCGTTAACCATAATATAGCGTACACTTACACCACTGTAACTAACATTTACATCGCGTTACACCACTGATGTAACGATTTTTCCCCCACTTTCAAAATTTCCCTCCATTTTTAAAAAACTCCACCATTTTTTATAATGTTTTTAACTTTTTTGTATGATGTTATTTTTTTAAACAAATTACACAATTAAATACATCGTTTTAATATCTTTAATTTCAGTATAGTCTTGCTATATTTTTTTTAAAAAAATTTTAACGTTCGTTTTGGACCACTAGTTATATCACTGTAACTCTAAGTTACAGTGGCGACGTAGCCTGCTGTGGACCACTAGTTGGGTTAATGGGTTATCGCAATAAACAAAGGTTCTTATATGATCCTCTCCCTATATACATATTTATATATATACATATATACATATATATACACATATATACATATATACATATATACATATATATAGGTATATATAAACATATATATGTTCATGTAATATATATACATATATATACATGTATATATATATACACACACACATTTAATATATATACATATATGTATATATATATACATGTATCTATATGTATATATATACATGTATCTATATGTATATATATACACATGTATATATATATGTATAAATATGTATGTATATACATATATATACATATATATTATATATATGTATATATGTATATATATGTATATATGTATATATATGTATATATGTGTATATATATGTATATATCTGTGTATATATGTATATATACATATATATGTATATATGTATATAGATGTATATATATGTATATATGTATATAGATGTATATATATGTATGTATGTATGTATGTATATATACATATACATATGTATGTATCTATATATGTATACATATTCGTTTCCAACCCAACCTGTTTGACCCATACAATTTTTGTAGTTTTGACAGGTAACTTAATCCGATCCATTTTGACCCATACAGCAATTATTCATTTGGCCATGTAACCCAACCCAACTTATTTTGACCCATATATAAATTAAATTGTTATGACATGTAGCCCCATCATATCCAATTTGACCCGTACAAAAAATTATTAGTTTTAACATATAACCCAATCCAACCCATACAAAAAATTATTGGTTTTGACATGTAACCCAATCCAAATGACCCGTAAAAAAATTTGTTAGGATCGTGTACTGGACGATGTACTAACTGATATACGTGTATACCGAATCAAATAGTGTGGAATCCTATTTGATTGGCGATCCAATCAGTGAGAACGCACGTAGAAAAAATTGTAGATTGAATCTAAACGTTACGAATGAATGGTAACCGATGTAGTGCGATCTATGAACTTGGAACGGGTTCTTAGAGGTCTCTGGACGGCTAGGGTACGTATGTATGCAAGAATTTTTTTTCATGATTTAAGTGGTATTTATAGGTTAGGGTTCCTCATTCGGGCGACTGAACCATAAGTATGGTTCAGTCGTGCGATTGAGCCATACGGTTGATCCATTCGCACGACTGAGTGTTCAGTCGTGCGACTGAGCCAATCTCATGTTACAATCATGCGACTGATCCAGTCTCCTGGTTCATTCGTACGACTGAGTCATTTGCATGAAGTTGTTCATGCGTATGGTCCATTAGCATGGGCCATTCGTATGAGAACTTTATATTACTAAGTTTGAATATATTTCTTAATCAATACATTACTCAGATTAATTCAAACAACCACAAACCAATATAGTCAGTCCAATAAGCGTTAAACTACTAATCAATGAAATAATAAACATTATAAGCACAACCACACATTGTTTTTCATTAAAGTACCCATTCAATTACATATGTGTAAGACACTGAAGACATATTACATTAAGCTCAGAAACTAGGTACACATGTATCTAGAAAATTATTCATTTTGCCATGTAACTCAACCTGATTCATTTTGACCCGTACAAAAACTTATCTATTCTGACATGTAACCAAACCCGATCCATTTTGGACAACGTAAAAAATTGTCCCTTCTTGCCATGGCTTTCTTTAGCTTTCTTTATAGGCTTGTATAAAAAAAAGTACCTTATCATTTTAACAAATGAGAAAATTACCTCAAGCATCTTAAGTGCAGATCTATTCAAGACCATGACAACTCTTGTGGTGGGATTTATTAGCAAAGACCAAATAATATAAATTAGAAATTTATTTATTTAGATGCTTACCAAAGTATGAAACTAACAAAGCTACAAGAAAAACTGAAAT
>CM044013.1:18932762-19100262 GCA_024085815.1 Flaveria linearis | reverse complement strand
TCTCGGGTGTAGGCTTGAAGAAATATCATCTGTTCTTCTTTGGTTAGGTCTTCAGCCGCACCTTCGAATAACCCATCCCGGCCGTACAGCTCTAAGATATACTTGGCCTGTTTTCCATTTTTGAGCTCAACTGTTGTTACTTGCCTATATGCAAACTCATCTGGATATTTTCCTTCTAACAGCAAGTTGAGCTCATCCCTATGGAAGTTCTCAAGCCTCTTATAGACCAACCCTTTCCTAATCACCCTATTATCTAACATTGTTTGGGGTGATTGGTTGGCTCTATAGGCTTTCTCGAACTCCTCTACTATTTCCCAGGGTGTTATTACAAGAGCCACAGAGATCACTTCATCTACAATTCTCTTAAGTTGGCTCTTGTATCTCACAGGCATATCTTTCTTAACTATCCTGTGAGCCACCCTAGGATCAGGCCAAGTCCTCACTCTTTCCTTTTCATATTGGAAGGTTTGCTTAAGAGTGAAGAGTCTCAGAGCCTCCTTCTGCATGTTTATAATAGAAGTAGAAGCAGCATAGCATTTGTCAATGCTTTTCAGCATTTCCTCATCGTGTAGCCTTTGCTGCTCCTCTTCTTCTAATTTTACCCTCACAGTGTCCATCTGTGAGGTGGGAGTGATGGTTTGGGGTTTGGCTTTTGGTAGAGGGATGACTGTTGAAAGGGGCAGTCTATCCTCCTCATCCTCCTCTTCTTCTTCTTCTTGCAGCCTCAACACCCTTCTCTTCTTCTGCAAGGGTGGATCATTGGATGCGGGTTTTGATAGTGAAGGGGTTGGTTTTGTGGGTTGTGTTTGGGTGGTTGGTGTGGGAATGTTGGAAGGTACTGCTAGCAATCTAGAAATAAGTGATGGTTTGGTCTGTTTTGCTAGCAGTGTCTTGTTCCCAGCACCGGCTTCTAAGAGGGCCTCAGCAACAAGTCCTTTGGTGAAATCACCAGCTGAACAGATCTTGGTGGCTATAGCTAAGATTCTGTCCCTGGTCCATGCTTTAACATCAAGGACTGGCCTGCCCAGATACTTCGAAATGAATCTACTCATAGCCTCGAGTCTCTTTTTGTCCTCTTGGCTATAAGTAGACCATCGGTGTTCGATCTCTCTAGTCTCCATCTTTCTGATCTCCTGATCTAGCAATGCTGTGTCCATGTCAAAGCCTTGCCTGAACAGCTGATCAATGACAGAGTCCATTGATCTGCTTTGTTCAGCATCAGCCTCCTTGACCAGGGCTGCTAGATCAGAGTCAATCTTCTCTCCCTCCTCTCTCTTTTTCTTCTGATAAGTGACACTGAAATCCTTTTGGATTCCAGCTACTTCTATATCAGCTCTCACCTCCCTCACTTTCCTCTTCCCTTTCTCCCTCACCCTAACACTCTCCTCAGCCTTCTCCCTCTCAACTACCCCCTCTTTCTCTACTTCTAACTCCTCCTCTCCCCTCTTCCTCTTAGCTTGCACTGATGTCTCCCCCTTTTTGGGTGCATTGGTTGAGGTTTGACTATCAGCAAGCGCTTTAGCTACGGCAACCTCCACCATGGGTTGGATGTGAGTGGGAAGCCTCTTATTAATGGTCTTAATGACAATATCTGTTATTATGGGTGTGATGAAAGGTAGGGATTTCTGGAGGATAGCATCTACCTGGTCAGGGGGTTCTGGCCCTGAGAGCTAGTGCCAGAAGCAGGGGCTGGTAGCCGAGTTTGTGGGAGTGGCTCAGTGTATGTGAGACCTTCAGGTGAAGGTGCCATCTGTGGGTTTGTGGTGGCAGATGGACTTCTATCTTGAGTCATTTGAGCAAGCAGCTCTTTGAGTCTGCTTATCTCATCCTCTAAGATAGTGTTGTGAGCGACTACATTAAAGAAGAAGCTCAGGTCATCATCAGTGTGAACTGAATCACCTGACCTCCTGTCAATGTCAGGATATACATGCTCTGAGTGTGGCTCAGAAATAGCATGTGCCCCTTGTTCGTGGTACTGGGGACTTCCAGCCTCCGGATTGGATCCATCATCGGCAGTTGCCTCTGGTGAGGTCTTATTGATGTTACCAGCTTCACCCTGCTCAGATGTTGATGCAGAGGAAGTGGCAGCCTCACCAGAATGTCCTATCTCCCTAGCCACACTAGGAGATTGGACATGTGATTCTCTCTGCTGTGGGCTCCCACCGGCACTAGTGTCCATCCCCTCTTCGGTTGGAGTCTCCCTAGTTGTAATTGGTTCTGGGGAGAGGGTGGAGTGCTCAGATGGGTCAGCACTTTGGCTATTGTTAAGGTTGGGCTTTGTGGGGCGGTCTCAGTGGGTGATGGGCTTGAAGCAGAGTGCACATGGGGAGGACTGTGCGTTTCAATGGCAGTCTGCTCAAGTGAGATAGACCCTAGAAGTGTGGCTGCCCCGGAAGTGGTTGCATCAGGCTCCTATTGAGAGGAAGCCTGTGCGGTTGTGGTGGGTGGAGTCGTGGTAGCTGCTGGGAGAATCGAACTAGCAGCCACATCCTGCCTTTGTGTTGCAGGGGCATCCTCAGGGGACTCATTTCCCTGAGTAGCCTTTTTAGGCTTCTTTTTGGCTTTTGGCTTGGTGGGGACTTTGGATTTGGAGGTGGAGGCTGTGGGTGCCTGCTGCGTGGGTTTTCGCAACCGGCCAGCCTGTTTTAGTGTGTGGTCAGTGTTGTGCCTGGAGTATACCTCGGCTAGAACAGCCATGGCAGGGACCCCAGTGCCAACCAGTCCCTCAGCTTGAAGCTGGTTTTCTATCATGGCCATTATGAACCGAGGATACAAGATCCAACGTTTAGAAAGTGGTTTTGTGGCCATGTCTTTGAGTTCCAAAAAGATAATATCAGTTAAGTTCAGTGGTTGGTTCTCAAAGATAGAAAATAATACCTGTTGCCACCTTGTCGACATCTGGTCCCATGAAGAGGTTTTGGGGGCCAGACACACGTTCACCATATGAAAAATTAGACGTTGAGGGTCTGGGAAGTGTTTCTTCAACAAGGTGGAGGCGGAGAGGTCACCCTGATAGTCATTGGAGGTAAAGGATAGATCAAGGGCGCCTTTGGGGTAGGAGGTTGGGTAGGTGGCATCCTCCAGCTTTAGGGTTTAGCGCAAGGTAGCTGGAGAGATAACCACTGGGTGGTTGTTGACGGAGGACCGGAGAGAGACCTCGCCATCTTGCTCTCCGGTTTGGACGGTGATGTTCGTCCAGAACTCCGTCAGGGAGTCGGTGTAGATGGCAGGGTTCAAAAGCAATGCCATTTGGTAAGGTGAGTCGTTCATAAGATCGAAGACATGGTGAAACTTTGGCCATAATGGCGATTTGGTGAGATGAGCGACACAGTTGTGTCGAGGTTTGAGTTGCATGGTCGCCATTAATGGTGTATGGGAAGTTCAGAGGTTTTGAAAAGTTAGGTCAAGTGAAGAGTAACTGCTCTGAAGGTTGGGTATTTATAGGGTAGGGCAAAGGCTGAAAGAAAACTACTGAAGGTTTTGGTGTTAGTTATCAGTTGTTGAAACGACCGATGACGTGGTTTTAACCTTCAGTGGTTATAACATCTGAGGACTTGGTGTTAGTCTTCAGTAGTTGAAACTACTGAAACCTTGGTTTTGTCCTTCAGATGTTGTAAATGGCTGAAGACTTGTTGTCAGTCTTCAGTAGTTATAAACTACTGAAGACCTAATTTTTCATCTTCAGACGTTGTAACAACTGAAGACTTGGTGTTAGCCTTCAGTAGTTGTGAACTACTGATATCAGTAGTTGTGAACTACTGAAGACGTGGTATTGCTTTAGTTGTTGTAAACAACTGAGGACTTGGTGTTAGTCATCAGTAGTTGTGAAACTACTGAAGACATGGTTTCGTCCTTCAGTTGTTTGGGTATGAAACAGCAGCTGTTGGCATCAGCTGATGAGAAATTACTCATCAGCTGTTTCCGTCAAATCAGTTGTTTCATGCTAGCCTCTACACTTACTCATCAGCTCTTTGGCTGATTTTCAGATGTTTCATTGACACTTCAGCTCTTGGAGTATTTAAGCCTTCAGCTTTTGTGATCAGATGTTCACAAGTGCTGATAAAATACTCTTCAGAGCTGGTGAACAAATTTTGTCTTCAGTACTTGTGTAAGATTACACATCAGTACTTGTGAGCAAAATTTGTTGTTCAGTACTTACTTGTTTGAAAAGCATACATCAGTAGTTGTAATCCACCTCACTACATCAGTTGTTTTCAACAAATAATGTACATCAGTACTTTGAAGCATTTTAGTCTTCAGTAGTTGTGAAAGAGCTGAAGACTAAATTACTCATCAGTACTTATATTTGACCTTTGCTCATCAGTAGTTGTGAAGTAAAAGCATCAGCATTGGTCAAATTATTCTAGCTGCAGCATACCAAGCCTTAGTACCAGATTTTGGAATGTAGCACTATCTAAAGGCTTAGTAAAAATGTCTGCAAGCTCATCAGCACTAGGCACAAACTTAGGATCAATCAGACCTTTTTCATAGCAATCCCTGATAAAATGATGTCTGATTTCTATATGTTTGGTCCTAGAGTGCTGGACTGGATTTTTAACAATACAAAGAGCTGAAGCACTGTCCATTAGTAATGGAGTCTTAGTCTCAGTAATGCCATAATCCAGAAGTTGGTTCTGAAGCCAGAGTATCTGAGAGGTACAACTTGCAGTAGCAATGTACTTAGCTTCAGCAGTGGATGTAGCAATTGATGTTTGTTTCTTACTCTGCCAAGAAACTAAACAATTGCCTAGGAATTGGCAACCACTAGAAGTGGATTTTCTGGTGACTTTGCATCCTGCATAGTCACTATCAGGAAAAGCAACTAATTTGCAAGAATGCCCAGTTCAATACCAAAGACCTAGTGATTGGGTACCTTGCAGATATCTAAAGATCCTTTTGACTGCAATCAAATGAGATTCTTTAGGTGCAGCCTGAAATCTAGCACAAACACATATTGCAAACATGATGTCTGGCCTAGAAGCTGTAAGGTACATCAAGGACCCAATCATACATCTGTAAAGGGTTTTATCAACCGCTTTACCTTTCTGATCTACATCTAGTTGTGTGATGCTGCTCATGGGAGTAGAACAGGGCTTACAGGTTTGTAAATCAAACTTATTCAACAACTCTTTGGTGTATTTGGACTGATGGTTGAAGATTCCATCATCCTGTTGTTTGATTTGCAACCCTAGAAAGAACTATAATTCTCCCATAGCACTCATTTCAAACCTTAGCTTCATGAGCTTTGTAAATTCATCACACAACTTTGGATCAGAGGATGCAAAGATGATGTCATCTACATAAATTTGAACAAGGAGCTTATGTTGTCCCACAGTCTTGATGAATAAGGTTTTATCAATGGTGCCTCTAGTGAACTTATTCTCTAGAAGAAAAGTTGAGAGTGTCTCATACCAGGCTCTGGGTGCTTGCTTCAGCCCATAAAGAGCCTTATCAAGCTTGTACACCCAATCAGGATGTTTATTGTCCTTAAAGCCTGGTGATTGACACACATAAACTTCTTCTTTTGTTTTGCCATATAAGAAGGAACTTTTGACATCCATTTGATAAACCTTAAGACTGTGAAAGGCAGCATAAGCTAAGAACAGTCTGATTGCTTCCAGTCTGGCCACAGGGGCAAAGGTCTCATCATAATCGATGCCTTCCTCTTGTGCAAACCCTTGAACAACCAGCCTGGCCTTGTTCTTGACAATTTGGCCCTTCTCATCTGTTTTGTTCCTAAATACCCACTTGGTGCCTATAGCACACTTACCTTTGGGTAATGGAACAAGCTCCCACACTTGCTGTTTCTTGAACTGAAGAAGCTCAAGCTGCATAGCTTCCACCCATCCATTGTCTCTTAAAGCAACATGATAGTTCTTTGGCTCTTGCTGACTGATAAAGACAGCATAGAAGCAGAAGTTGGACAATTGATTCCTGGTTGAAACTCCAGCATTGATATCACCAATAATTTGAGATGTGGGGTGATTCTTGAGCTCTTGATAGACTATAATATCTGTGCAAGTGTTTGTAGACCCATCAGCAGCAACAGATGGTGATGGAGATTCCTGAAACCATGTAGAAGATGGCAGCTCAAACGAAGTAGAGCAAGCAGAAATCTCATCAGCATTTGTAGTGGATGGAGCTGCTGAGGCTAAAGGAGCATCAGGTTCAGTGGACTCAGGCAGGTTGTCACTAAACCTGAAGAGGTGAGTACTGACTACATCATCATCAGTACCACCAGGTGGAGATCTGTTGACAGGCTCAACAGCTGGAGGTTGATAAGGAACATATTGCAGTATGTCTAGATCAAACAACTCCACAGGGTTTTGTGGAATCTTGTCCTTTGGAGATTCATTGAACATAACATACAGAGTTTCTTCAACCACCTTTGTTCTACAGTTGAAGACTCTGTATGCCTTGCAAGTTGATCAATAACCAACAAAATACCCTGCATCCACCTTACTAGCAAACTTCTGGAGTGGGTTGCTAGTGTTGAGAATGAAACATGGACACCCAAAGCCTCTAAAGAATGAAATCAGAGGAGCCAAATGATGAAGTACTTCATAAGGAGTCTTCATCAACCTCTTATTCACTAAAGCTCTATTCTGTACATAGCAAGTTGTATTGACAGCTTCAGCCCAAAAGGTCAGTGGCGACCCTGAGTCAGCCAACATTGACCTTGCTGCTTCAATGAGAGTCCTGTTCTTTCTCTCCACCACTCCATTCTGCTCAGGAGTTCTAGGAATACTAAACTTCCTTCTAATTCCCTTGGACAGGTAGAAGTCATCAAGTGTGTGGTTTCTAAACTCTGTTCCATTGTCACTTCTCATACACTTGACCTGTAGGGTATACTGCTTTTCTACAAATAACACAAAGTTCATGATAGTCTTGGCTGCTTCATCCTTGGAGTGCAAGAAGAAAGTCCATACAAACCTGGAATAATCATCCACAATTACCAGGTAGTATTTCTTCTTAGCCATGCTCATCACTCTGACAGGACCAAAGAGATCCATGTGCAGGAGCTGCAAGCAGGCAGTGGACTTTGGTTCTTATATTGAAGGGAATGAAACTTTGTGTTGTTTTCCTTTCAAGCAAGCAGTGCAGTCATCTTCACACTTGAACTCCTTCAGAGGCAATCCTCTTACTAAACCATGGCTTATCAGCTGATTCATGTTCTTGAAATTAACATGACCCAGCCTTCTATGCCATAGTGTAGACTCTTGAGGAGAGGCCTTGGAGAATAGGCAGGGATGGCCTTTTAGATCTATCTTTTTGGAAAGATCTAAGGCATACACTCTTCCTGTCCTGTTGGCCTTTAGGAGAGTGTGTTCATCCAATGCCTTGTCAATCAAACTCAGAACTTTGGATGATAGAATCCGACAGTTCTGGCTTGTGAAAAGGGCAACATGGCCTTTGTCACACATTTGACTGACACTCAAGAGGTTGTACTTGAGATTCTCCACATGGTTAACATCATCAAACCTTATTTCCCCATTGGAAACAAATCCTTTTCTGATGATGTAACCCTTTGCATCATTGCCAACGGAGACAAATCCCTTCTTTCCTTGAGAGTAGTCATTAAGAAGGGAGCTGCTTCCTGTCATGTGCATAGATCATCCACTGTCTACATACCAGATGCTTCTATGGCATGATGAAGAACCCTGCAAACATAACCACATGTTAGTTAGCCTTAGAGACCCAAACCTGTTTGGTTTTGGGTCTGTTCTCAACTACAGGTGCAGCACTAACAGGTGTGTTATATGTGACAGCCTGAGGTGAAGAAGATGGTGCAGAAGAGGAACCCTTTGGCTTGGGCTTCCTTTTCTGTGGTTTCAACACAGGAGCATCTAAGTGGTTGACTCTTCCCATTAGTTGCTGAACCATCATCACCAGCTGTGTCTGATTCTGTGATAAAGCTTTCAGCTCTTCAGACACATTGGAGTTTGCTGATGATGGATTCCTATGTTGTACCATCTTTTTCTGAGCAACCTCAGCTGTTGCCTGAGTAACCACTACCTTCTTTTTAGATTTAGCTTTGGGCTTAGGGATTCAGGCTTGGATGTTGCTAGTACAAACTTGGTTTCAAACTCATTCTTCATTTTATTGATGTCCTCGTTGATTTTCTCCTTCTGTTTGAGTTTGGAACCCCTTTTGTACTAGCAATCATCAGTAAGATGATTGAACAAGCCACATATCTCACATGGCTTCTTCTTCATCTTATGCTGATCATCAGCTGAAGAGGATGAAACTGCTGAAGACTTGTTCTTTAGCTGTTTGCTATCAGTACTAGCAGTTTTCTTCCTAGTGCCTGCTTTCTTGGCATCCTCTTTAGCTGTCTTCAAACCTTTCCTACTGTTAGTTTTCTTCTCTTTAGTGCTAACAGTAGTTGAGGTTTGAACTTCAGATGTTGTCACTTGCTCTCTAGTACCTTCAGTACTTCTAGTGACAACACCTGAGTTGATCAGCCTTTTGGTCATGTGACAGTCAGCATTTGAACCATCAGCTGTTGTAGCATCAGCTGATTGGTTTTGACAGGAGTTAATGCTGACTTCTATCTCTGATGATGCTGAATCAGAAGATAGTAGGTCACATGATGAGAAGGATTGGTTATTGCTTTCCCCATCAGATTCAACTTTTGCTCTTGAAGTGAAATCTGTAGGAGGAGCAGTGTGAATATAACCAATGCCAAACTTCACATTGGAAGCTGATTGCTTGCTAAGAAGCATTTCAAAACCCTTGCATGATTGCACCCATCGATCACACTCAACTTGGGTGGTTGCAAGAGTTTCCTTGAGGTCTCTGTACTTCTCTAGAAGTACATCTTCCCTAGCTTTATCATCTTTGATTTGGCATTTAAGCTTGTAAATCTCATCATTTTTATCTTTCAGTACAGCCTCAAAATCAGTTTTTCTTTTCGAAATAGTGTGCTCTAGCTCAAGATTTTTATCTATTAAAGCTATATTTGCTTCTCTAATAGAAGCAAATGCTGCTATGCATAATTCAGAACAAAGCTTGGCTTTAGCCTCAGTGGATACCTACGATGAGGCATTGGATGATGACCCCTCAGCAGAATCAAGGGCCATCAGAGTAAGATTTCCAAAAGGATGGTCACCACCATGTTGACCAGCACCTTGGAGTAGTTGTTCCTGACCAGATAGATCATCTGGTAGACTACTCCAGTCAACAACACTTGGGGTGAAGAAGCTGTGTTGTTGAGGTTGTGTGTGATGATGAGATTGGGAAGATTGAGGCTCAGGAAGAGCATGAGGTGGTTGAGCCGGGGGTGCTTGAGTTTGACTAGGCTGAGGCACATAGTAACAGGGGTAAGGATATGGCATATGACCCTGAGGCATAAAATAAGCAGGTGGTGCCTGTGCTTGTGATGGATGGCCAGAACTGGAAGAATGTTGCCCTCTGTGATGTGAGCTATTGCTGGGAAAAGTCACAAAGGGTGCAGAGGAGTTAGATCCAGATGATCTACACTCTCTAGCAAAGTGTCCAAGCCTTTGGCACTTGTGACACCTCAACTTGCTCTTGTCAAAACCAACTTTGGTTTTGCCAGAGAGTCCAGGGAATTTCCTACCAGTTCTCTTGTAGAACTTTTGAGATCGGATATTTATCATTGCCATTTGGTTCAAAATATCCATCTCTTCCAGATCATCATCTGGAATGCCCTTCAAGTCCTCCATCAGAAAACACAAGTTGTCACCACTACCTCTTGAACTACTAACACCAATAAAGGCTTGTTCTGAGTAGGTAGAGAAATCAATATGCTCATCATAAGAACTTTCTGATGTAGCATATTCTGACTCCTGACTTATCAAGGCGGCATTGCATTGAACAAAGTCATCAGTGAGCTTGCTAGAGGTAGACAACTTCCTCTTTTGCTCTATCTCTCTCTCAAATGTGAGGAGTTTCCCATGAAGTTGGGTGAGAGATAGAGTATCCAGATCTGCACTGGAGCGTAGGACAATGGTATAAGTGTCCCATCTCTCAGGCAGTGATCTGAGGAACCGGTTGTTCATCTGGCTGTTGGAGTACTCTTGTTTGACCATCTTCAGCTCAGAGATCAAATAAGAGAACCGCTCAAACTGCTGGGTCAGAGTCTCACCCTTTCTATATGAGAATGTCTCATATTGTTCGGCGAGGATTGCCCTATTGTTTGCTAAGACCGAATCAGTTCCTCCAAATTGTTCCTTTAGAGCAACCCATAGGTCATGAGCAGTCTCATGATGCAAGAGCCCTGAATAAATCTCATTAGGAATAGCAATGGCTAAAATTCCATGGGCTCTAGCATCAATTTCGAACAGCTTAAGATCTTCGTCTGAATATTGTTCAGGTTTCTTCGCAACCTGTTTATTAGATTCAGGAACACTCACCATAGGCTTGTATGGTCCATGCACCACTGACTTCCAACAACCAGCACTGTTGATAGACAAGTGGTGAAGCATACGTCTTTGCCATATGTTATACTCGTTCCTCACAAGCATCGGAGGCTTGGTTGAGGAACCCGTATTGTGAGGATCGTTAGTTGGTGTCGTCATCTCAGGTTTTAGTCAAAAACAAGTTTAAGCAAAACAAATGTAGCTCAAAACCACCAGAGAACCTCAAGATTTTGGCCAGAAACAGCAGAAACTCACTCTCTATGGCTAATTCTTGCAAATTGCTAATTCGATCAAATGTAGAGATCAAAAGAGCAGTTTCAAATGATCAATAGTGAAATCGATCAATGATTAACCAGCTCTGATACCATTTGACAGGATCTCAGCCTCTAGTTTGATCAATCAGATTGTTTTGCAGCGGATTTAGCACGAAATTAGCAATTAAAGCAAGAATACAAAATGTTTTGCATGTAAAAGTACAAACATAGAGAGAGAGAAGAGTTCTGCGAAAAAGAAGATTTTCTATTACTCAACACGTTTCGGCAATTAAAACAGCATGGTTCACCGTCCTTTTATAGGCGGCAAAAGGATGGGTGATGATGTCACTTGACAGTGACATCAACCGATTATTAAAGTTACAACTGATAGAACATAAAACTACTGAAGATGTCAACAGCTGACATCTTCTTACAAAAGTGTTCTACCTATTACAAGTACTGAAAAAGGAAACTACTGAAAAGCCTACAACGACTGAAGAACAAACTCTTCAGTCGTTTATAACTACTGAACTTTAACAGCTGAAGAACAAGCTCTTCAGCTATTGTACAAACTACTGAAAACAAAATTATAAAACTACTGAAAGGAAAAACCATCACAACAACTGAAGAAGACTTCTTCAGCTGTTGTGACAAACTCTGAATTTTTCAGCACTTGTTCTTCAGACTTGGGCTTCAGATGATGTATCAGCTGATGACTTCAGTAGATGTCATCAGCTGTTTTCTTCAGTCTTTGTATTCAGACGTTGTGCATCAGTAGATGATCTTCAGTTCTTCAGTTCTTCAACTTTGATCTTCAGTACTTGTCTTCAGTACTTGAAGTCTTCAGTACTTGTATGTTTCAGTACTTCAGACTTCAGTACTTGTCTTCAGCACTTTAGAATCTTCAGCTGTTGTACTTCAGATCTTTGATCTTCAGACTTTGACTCTTCAGACTTTGTCAGAACAGCTGATGGGAGTCTTCAGCAGTTGTTGTAATGATGTGTGGGACTTAGAGGTTTTCCTGATCTTGGCTCATTGGTTCTTTTGGTCCAACAATATATATGTATATATACACATATATACACATATATATGTATACATATATACACATATATATGTATACATATATATACATATATATGTATACATATATATACATATATACACATATATATGTAAACATATATACACATATATATGTACACATATATACACATATATATGTTTACATATATATATACATATATATGTATGTATATATATATATGTATACGCACATATATATACATATATACATATATACATATATAAATATATACATATATATGCATATATACATACATACATACATATATACATATATATACACATATATATACATATATATATATACATATATATGTATATAAGTATATATATAGAGGATAGCTCTGGTACAAACTCTATGCTACCTAAAAACCATGAGAACATATCTGATGCATTGATTAAATATATTGATAGCTAATATTAATGACAACTCATCATTCTTTAGTTACGCTAATAGTGAAAAAGAATAAGGGAAAATTAGTAATTAGTGACAAGTAAAAACTAAGTACACCTTTATAATAATTTTAAGATTTTTCATGTGTTGACTTTTTTCAAAAAGTAATAACTACTTCCACCAAGTTTTTTAAAACTAACATATCTTTTATATACTTTATTATTTTTCTAAAAAATTATACCACAAAATGAAGCATTTTTTATCTTTAATATGTGCATATTATTGCTATATTTTTTTAAAAAAATAAGAACATCGTTTAAATTTTTTTCAAAAATAGCGCTTAATAAATACAAATGGTGCTACTTTTGAAAAATAGCACACAACGAAAATAAACTTTTTAAAACTAACATATCTTTTATATACTTTATTATTTTTCTAAAAAATTATACCACAAAATGAAGCATTTTTATCTTTAATATGTGCATATTTTTGCTATATTTTTTAAAAAAAAATAAGAACATGGTTTAAATTTTTTTTCAAAAATAGTGCTTAATAAATATAAGTGGTGCTACTTTTGAAAAATAGCACACAACGAAAATAACAATTTATAGTTTTAACTGAAACTTTATAACAAAAAATAATCACTTCATATATATAATTAACAGTTGAATACATATGTTTAAGACACATCACCATTTTAACAATAAAGAGCATTCATAGCACATTCCTTAAAATTATGTGAGTGGGAGTTCTTAAATTATATGAAATGGTTTAAGTGGTTATGGGTGAAGAGACAGAAAATGTTACTGTTCATCTGTAAATTTAAAGATTCACTGTTCAACCCTTATAATTTTTTAATATTTTAAAAATGATTATGAGTGAAGAAGAGAGAAAATGTAATAAAAAGGTATGAAAATATATTATTGAAAAAAGAAAGAAGAAGTAGTGATTTTAATGTAATTATAAGGATGAAAATAAAGAATGGGATATGAGTGCTCTAAGACATCAAATTTTACCTAAAAGTAGCACATACATTTAAATCAACACTTAAAACTAAAACAAAATTTAATGAACATAACACTGCGTAATATCAACACAACACTTTATAATGTCAAAAGGACACTTAAAATGCCCAATAAATACTTAACAAAAGTAAAATAGTACTTCAATATAATTGTTTTTCATCATAGCAAACTTCATCTTCTGATCCACATCAGGCATCTGATACTTCTCCATCTAAAGTTGTGAAGGACAAGGACCCAACTGAGGAAGACAAACAACAACAATCTGGTACTGCATGCACGTCTCCTCAGTTAAAATACAGAAAGCTGAAAAGGATGTCCATAAGAAGGGACAAGAAGAAGAAGAAGAAGTCCAAGACATCCACCTCTACACCTCAGGATGGGTCAGAACATCCTAAGGGTTCTCAAGAAGTGGCTGCTCAACAAAGTCCACTTATAGTAGCGCCTAATACTGCTGAGAGACTCATCCTTGTCTTGGATGTTTGCTACTAATCCAGATAGATGGCATGTCACTATAGATCAAGGAGGTCAAGACATGTACTTCTAGAAAAACTTTCTTGACTTTCCTCTACATGATCTCTATGATATAAGGAGATACTTTGAGAGTTTGAGGGATCCTGATCAACTGATGATGAAGGGAATGGTTTTGATCCTGATGAGGACTGCCAATAGATGAAGATCAAGACTCAAAGGACTCTTTAGTTTTGGTAGCTTCAGTATAGGGGGAGTTTGTAATGAATACACTTAGGGGCTGATACAACCAAAGGAAAACTAGAGCTCTAAGCATGCATATGTGAAGTACAAAGAAGTTATTTTGAAAGATTTGATACAACCCAGTGAATTACCAGTGAATTATGCTAAGTATGAAATCTTCCAAAGCCAAAAGATCAAATCTTCCGAAGCCAAAGGCGAAGTCTTCTGAAGCTTTAAAGACAAAGTCTTTCGAAGCCAAAGAATTATTTCTTTCGGAGACAGAGAAGACGTGATTTTTTTGAATCACCTTTTGACAAAAGCTGACAACATTCCGCTGCCACTTCTGATGAGTATCATCAACTTATTTGAGTTAGTGAAAAGTCCATACTTTTGTCAAACTATAGATTAAGGTATTTTGTCTGTAACTTTCTACTTTTATACTTTTATCCTTTTTGTAGTAGATAAGGATGTGAGCTATGTCATGTCATAGTCATAAGTTAAAAGACAATATGCCTTTTGACTCTACAGTGATCTTATTGTCGAGATTAGTGTTTCCAGTTGGCCTTTAAAGTATGACCGTTTATAGGATGTAGTATAAAGTATCTCAAGTACTTGTATCTTTAGATAAGCTTTGTAACACTTGTAAGAACTTGAGAGAAATATACGTCGTTCTTGAAAACCACATTTGAGTGTTCTTATTTATTGTTTTTACTACTTGTGTTCATTGTTTCATCCTAACTGGTTCCCTGTTTGATATGTTAAGTGTTCTAAGTGTCTCCTGATTATGAAACTTTTGCATTGACCCCCTTCAACGGTACTGCAGACTACCTTTACTTGCCTATATGGGACATTCACGTTTAGGAGGATACCATATGGACTATATAATGCCCCAGCCACCTTTTAAAGGTGTATGAAGAGTATCTTTTTAGATTAGGATAGGGAGTTATTGGAAATCTTCATAGCTTCATAGCTCAATTAATAAGAGTATTAAAACAGTGTGTCGAAACAAACTTGGTGTTAAGTTGGGAAAAAGTTACTTTGTGGTTAAAAAGGAATTGTGTTAGGTCATCTGACTTCTATTAGGGGAATTGAGGTAGATCATGCTAAAATTCAAGCACCTTACCCCCACCTACTAATATTAAACGGGTTCACTCTTTCCTAGGGCATGTCGGGTTTTATAGAATGTTCATAAAAATTTTTAGCGTTGATACAAAACTTTTGTGTAACCTCCTTCTAAAAAACATTCCTTTTGTGTTCGATGATGATTATGTCCAAGCTTTTAACATGTTAAAACAAAAGTTAATTTACGCCTTAATCTTACAATCACCAAATTCGTCTTTACCTTTTGAAATTATGTGTGATGCAAGTGATTACGCGGTCGGGGCAGTTTTAGGACAATGGGTGCATTAAAAACCCGTAGCTATATACTATGCAAGTAAAACTATTTCTGTGCATAATTAAACTATAAAACTTTAGAAAAAGAGTTACTTGCAGTGGTATATGTGTTAGATAAATTTCGATCGTACATTTGGGACAATAAAGTTATTATTTATTCTGATCATAGTGCAGTGAAATATTTGATGGAAAAGAAAAATGCTAAGCCAAGGCTAATTTGATGGATTCTTCTTTTACAATAATTTAACTTGGAAGTTCCTCACAAGAAAGGAAGTGATAATGAGGTAGCCGACCATCTGCCACGTGTCGTGCATCAAAACAATGTTCAGAATGACGAAATTAAAGAAACATTTCCGGATGAACATTTATTATCTGTTTCAACAATTCCGTGGTATGCTAATTTTGCTAATTACTTGGCTGCACATACAATTCCCGACCATTGGACAAAGAAGAAAAAGCAACATTTCATGGCACAAGAAAAGCATTACATATGGGATCAACCACATTTGTTTAATTGGCGGCAGATCAAATTATCAGATGATGTGTACTCGATGATGAGATACAATCAGTGTTGGGACATTTCCATGCATCAAAATGTCGTGGTCACTTTAATGGCCAAAAAACAAGGCATAAAGTATTATCATGTGGACTTTATTGAGCCATATTGTTTAAAGATTACTTTGAACTTTGAAGAAACTATATAAATTGTCAAAAGATGGGCAGTGTTTCAAAACGAAAAGAGATGCCCATGCAACCGATTCTCATAGTTGACATTTTTGATGTTTGGGGAATCGATTTCATAGGACCCTTCCCTAATTCGTAAGACAATTTATACATTTTGGTGGTGGTTAATTATGTGTCCAAATGGGTAGAGGCCATCACCACCAAAACAAATTATCATGCCGTCATTTGCAAATTCGTTCAATCAAATATATTTTCACGATTTAGAATCCCTCGTGTGATCATCAGTGATGGGGGACCATATTTCAAAAACTTTAAATTTGGCAAATTGCTTAAACGGTATGGATTTGATCATTGGATAGCCATACCGTTTGCTTTTGAGTTTTGGGGGTGATAAGGACAAAAAGTTATGGCTATACAACTTTTGGCTAAAACTCTTTCCTCCAAAACTCAAAAGCAAACGGATAGGTCTATACCTTGTTATGCATGTCGGAAGCTATGAAGACATTGAAATTGAGGATTTTGAAGATCATCTCTGCCAGGTGGTGAATGGTCATCGCCTAAAACCATATCCAGAAGCCAATGATATAAATGGACCGTCTCACATATTCGAAAGCTTCTTATTAAGCACTTTGGATAATCTTTCCCCTACGTATGCATACAAGGTAAAAAGTCCACTGAAGCCTATAAACACAGCGCTAACCGGGGCGCAACCCGTGAACTTTGTGGGTATGTTCACTACAAACCCTCACGAGACTTTAACTCATTCACTCGGGATTACCAATGGGTTTAAAGGCTTGTTGTATATACTATATGCAACCGTGATTCCTACGACAATGAGTTAGGTTTTATTGTTTTGAATTTTGTTTATCTTTATAAGTTATTTATTTTATTTTCTCATTAATTGCATTATTAGTTACTCTCCCAAAATTCTCATAATTCACGTCCATTCGCTGGTTGATCACAAGTGTGGGGATTGATAGCAAAAATCATGTATGTTCTTTGTCCTTTATATGCTTCGAGATAAAGCACGGTTATATGAGGGGTGGGGGATAAGTAAGTTTCAAATATTAAACAAATAAGGCGAAATTGATGCATACCGGCGTATGATACGTCGGGGTTAGGAGTACGATACGCCCGTCCTTGAAAAGTTTCTGGAATTTGTCCCTCATATGCCCACCATATGACCATCGGCTTATGATACGCTGGGGCGGCATATCATACGCCGAGTATACAACCAGCCCCATAATTTGACTTTTTTGACCAATTTTTACACCACATATTCACCTTATATCAACCCTATCATGAATTTACAACCACTTTATCATATATTTTTACACTTTCAACATCTTCATCTCAAAATTCATCTTTCCCCTTTCACAAACCCTAATTCAAACATTCATAATTTTTCAAATTCTCGACTAAATCAAAGGTTTTTGGTATGAATTTCGGATAATTTTTCGAGAGAAACACAAATCTTGGGTCAGATTTTCAAATATAACAAGGATTTGTAAGATTTGAGAAGGTTGACATCCAGGTAATTTGGGGGTCTTTGCATTTCAAGACAAGTTTGATACCTTCAAAGTTTTAACATCTTCCAGGTATGTTTTCTATCACCATACTCAAATCACATGTTTTATAACTCACTATTTGATGATTTGCATGTGATTCCCTTATTCATGAATATAAGCATAGCACATATTATTACATCCCTAGGAGTGATAGAGGCATAGATACATCAAGAAGGGTAGGTTTTCGAATAATTTACCACCTTGAGCAAATAATCTTTTGAAAGAAAATTTCCTAAAAAGACTTTTAAGAACATATCTCTATTGAGAATAATCTTATGGTCATGTTATGCATACTTTAATTACTTTAACTTAGAAGATAAGGACAAACAGAGTCTATATCAAATTTAATAATATGCAGCACTTGAATCATGGATATCAAAAATTCAATACGATGTAGATTACTAATATCAAATTAATAAAGTCGTAATGTATGCAAGTTTAACGTTTTCGAAATATAAATTTTAAAGAAAAGCAGACTAATTGTGTATGGATATTAAATCTAAAAAAATTAGACTGAAATGTACACATCTCATACTATTAAAAAACAAACAAACATGAACATATTGCAACAGAAATTAACTATGAGCATACACGTGCTGCATAATCTTGTTCAATTGCTTTGCCTACTACAACCTCTTGATATGCTGTTAATTTTCATCTTATGATCACCTTTTCAGCTGCAACAATATCCAATCATCAACCTACACCACACAGAAGGTAATATACATAAATAAGATAATACATGTACATACATGTATCAAAATAAAGATTGCATATGAAAGATTACACCCCTTGAAGGGATGTGTTCTTTCCATAAGTCAAAGTCGGCAGGGGTTTATGTAACACCCGTAAAAAATTTAATATTCGTTTAATTAATAAGAAATAGTGTCCAGTCGCATGATTGAGCATACGAATAAATCTCAGTCGCACGCCTTACATGCGTATGAGGTTCAATCGCACGATTTACAGGCGTGTGGGCTCAGTCGCACGATTGAGTCGTGCGAATGGGTCCAGTCGTGCGACTGAGTATGGCGGCTAAAATATGTAGATGAGAATAAGTAAGGCGGTTAAGAATGTTCAAAAGCAGATTTCTATCTGTAGTATTCCTATCCCCTTGTTTCTCTCGAACCCAAACACCCCTGTTCTTGCCAAATCAACGATTTTGGCTCCGTTTTGGTAAGTCTCGCTTGGCACGGATCGATATTTGAATACATTAAGCCGTATATATGGTTGAATTTGATCCAAAAACATGTTTAGATCTGAGTTTTGATTCAATCTTCTGAATAAGTTGAAAACCGAGAATTCGGAATCGAGTTTTTGTGAAATTTTGGTAAAATAAGAACCCAAAGCTGTTGTAAAGATGTGTACATGTTCTGTGTTGAATATAGCATAATTTGAATGGTTAAAACTTGAGTTTTTGGATCAAGTATGTCAAGAACACCGCTGTTGATCCGTTTCAGGCGAATGAACCCAGTCGCATGACCCATTCGTGCGAATGAGTCAGTCGCGTTGCTCAATCGTGCGACTGAAGCTCAGTCGCATGAGCCAATCGTACGAATGGAGGTCATTCGTACAAACCCTGTTATAGCTCATTCGCACCCCTGTCGTATGGTTCATTCCTACGACTAAGCTTAGTCGCATGTTTAATCGTACGAATGAGTCCAGTCGTATAGCCTCAGTCGCATAAAGTGATCTGTAGGAAATGATTTGACTAAGTTAGGGTTATTGTTGTAGATTTGCATTGAGAAGGAGAGTTTTAACTACCTTAGTGTATTTGGATTGGTAAAAACTTGCTGAAAACATTAAGGTGAGTTCTAATTTCCCTTTTTATGTGTTAATGCTGTTTGACAATGTTGTTTGACAAATCGGGCACTGGCATGCATATAAATGAATAAAGATGTAAACAGACATTTGGAAGTGGTAAATTTTGGTGAATGGCAAGGTGGAGTTTTGACCCACCAACTATAGACGGAGTTTTGACCCGTCAACGCCAACTATAGACGGAGTTTTGACCTGTCAACGCCAACTATAGACGGAGTTTTGACCCGTCGACGCGCGAGGTGGAGTTTTGACCCACCAATTATAAATGGAGTTTTGACCCATACGCGCGAGGTGGAGTTTTGACCCACCAAAATGAATTGATAAAAAGTGGTCCATAATTACCTTGTGGGTATTCGATATGCATATCAATACTGGGACAAATAAATGGACTAGTGGATGTTTGTGAATTATTCGATGTTATAACCGTCGATAAATTACTATTATTCAAATGTGGTGTTTATTAGAACTCACCAGTTTATCTGATTTAGTGTTTATTTTCTTATGCATGCCAGGTAATAATAGAGGTGTTCGTGATGGTGCCCCACCGAGTTAAAGTTTGGTTCTGGTGTATGATACTGGCTATAATGTTGGGTTTTGGGAGAGATGTACATGAAATTTGATAAAGTTTTAATATGTCGGTTAAAGTGTTGTAGTAATTTTAATGATGTAAACAGTTTTAATGTATGAAAATTCCGCTGTGCATATAACTCGTAGCACCCTCTTTATTATATTATTATGAAATTGAGAGTGTTACAAGTTGGTATCAGAGCCATAGTTAAAGAGATTTGAATAATTGATTGTTTCAAACTTTAACTGAATATGTGGAAAGTGCCAGTATCTACAACCAGAAGTGGGGTGAAATATTGTGTAGATGAGTATTTAATTGTTAGTGATAATTTAGTCGATTGATAAATAAAAGCAATTGTCTAGATTGAAGATTAGTATTGTGTGTAAACATGATTCTGTGGTTTAGATAGAAGTAGAAATAAACTGTGAAAAGATAATGAGAAGAGGCAGGATGGTGTGAATAAGTAAATAATTGATAACACCTGGCCAATGTTATGAGCAATTTACATTATATGCAGCATCTTGGTATCACTCATTATTTGATTAAGGTTTATTTCTTATCGTAGATGGAGGAAACTGGTAATACAAACTCTAGACCTGAAGCTAGGATCTCAGGTGATGAAATTAAGGCAGCTACAGGTGATGAGGTCGCCCGAGTGTTGCGTACTACCTTACCTGAAATGTTGAGCGACCTTAGGAAAGGTGGTGAATCATCTTCCCAACAAACTCCTCCACCTGTTATTGTTGACTCTATAGTAGAGAAATCAGTGTCATATAAGCATTTTAAGGAATGTGACCCGCCTAAGTTTGAAGGCCAAAAAGATGTAGTAGTAACTTATAAGTGGCTACGAGAGATGGAAGCAGCATTTAAACTTAGTAGATGCAAGGAAGATCAGAAGGTGGGCTTTGCAGTGCATTCGTTCCAAGCAGAAGCTTTGTACTGGTGGGATACAGTGGAACAAGCCATGGGCGAGACTACTGTGAGTCAGATGACGTGGGAAACTTTTAAGGCACTGGTGATCGAAAAGTTCTGTCCAAAAGGCGAGATGGACAGAACTGAGATTAAGTTTTTACAATTTTAGGCAGGCAGTTTAAGCCATAAGGAGTATACGTCCAGATTTGAAGAAATAGCTTGTAAGGACCGGTTCCCGGGACGCTCACAGTTAGTCATTCACAGCATAAAACATACATATTATAAGTTTAAGCAGTGGAATCAATTTGACATAAACCCATTCATTCATTATAAACACTGTTGTTAAGCAATAAATTCTAGTTCATGGGTCACAAAATGGTTAGTCGAATGAATTACAAAACAACAGTATTGTCAAAACATAAATGGATGTCAGTCTTGCCCGCCAAATAGCCATCCCCATGTGCCATCATCAGCAACCTGTTACCTGCCAACTGGAAAATACATTAAAGTCAGCGTTGCTGAGTGAGTTCTAGTTTTATAGTTAAAACACTTTACTTTTCATTTCAAACCGTTCATTATGCATATGTGATCACACATCGTACGTACACGTAGTAATATCATTATTATCTTCATCATCGTTCAATTAGTACTTTTATCATTATCCTTCCGAGTCTTTTGCGACACAGAGTCACTCACCTCGTTAGCAATCTTAATGATTGCCCTTTTTGTTCCTGTGAGTCTTTTGCGACATCGAGTCGCTCACCTCTATGGCAATCTCAAGGATTGCACTTATCCTGTGAGTTTTTTGCGACACCGAGTCGCTCACCTCTATGGCAATCTCAAGGATTGCACTTATCCTGTGAGTCTTTTGCGACACCGAGTCGCTCACCTCTATGTCAATCTCAAAGATTGACCCTGTGTGCATCCTTCGGGGTAGCGAACCTGCATCACAGTTGAGCTAACACCTGCCAGGGGTGTGCACCTCCATTCATTCGCTTGCAAGACTTTCGTTCATTCATTTACGTTCCACTTTTCTTTATCATTAATCTTTCACTTTATTAATGATAATACTTGCTGTCTTGATCATGATCATACCACGTAGAGTCATACAATATTATTATTAATAAGCATATTAATAATAATAATAATAATAACATTAATAATAGCCCTAATCATAATATTAATTAAAATATTAAGAAAAGAGTCATCATGACATTCGAACATAATCATATGCATTTAATAAATCCTTAGTCAATAATTATTTGAAACCTTAACTGCACAGACATCCAAGAAAATTCTGCATTTAATTCTAAGTGTAAAATTTCTAGGCGCATGAGCACTATGCAGGCGCATGAGCCCTGCTTAGGCGCCTGAGCACTGTTGGGACATATCATCTTACACTTAGAAAATAATTCCAGGCGCAAGAGCACTATTTAGGCTCATCACCCTATACTTAGTCGTTATTTCAGGCTCAAGAGCACTATTTAGGCTCATCACCCTACACTTAGTTTTTCTAAGTCAGAATTCAGGAATGAGTACTATTAAGACATATTACCCTGTACTTAGTTTCTAAATCATACTTTCAGGCATAAGAGCACTATTTGGGCATATTACCTTATAATTTTCCTAAGGCATAAAGTTCAGGTGTATTAGCACTATTCAGACTCATTACCCTGTACTTAGTTTTGTAAGTTCTAAATTTCAGGCATATGAGCACTGTTGGGAAGCATAAGCCCCAACACTTCAATTTTTGTCATAATTTTGGGAGTATGAAGACTGTTCAGACTTATAAGCCTTGTATAGGCGTATTAGCAGTCTTTTTATGTTTCTAAGTCGTTTTCCAGTCCCAACATCATATTACCTAGTTCTAACCATGCACATCCTATTCCAGGCATCAACTTAACATAATTATAGCAACATATTTGCCCAAACATACCCGACCCACATACACATGCACATGAACATACGGGTATAATACCTAACCTTATAAAAACATAAATACATGTATTTTCCAGCCCCAAAATCATTTGAAAACATGTAAAAAGGGGATCTAGAAACTCACCTTTGTTGTTCTTCAATTTCACACTCTTCACCCGAGTCTCTTCAAACGGTTCTAACACCTAAAACACACACACGATACCACCCGAACACACAAGTCACATTTATAAGCACATACACGGGTCTAGAATCATCCTAAGCATCAAAGTTTCAAGAATTCTTACCAAAAACTTCGAACCTTCTTGTTCCTTCTTCAAAAACCCGTATCTTGCTCTTTCTCTCTCTAAAAATGTCGAATGAGTGTGTTGTGCAGATCATAGGCGGCCATACTCTCCTTTTTACCAACTTTTTACCAACTTTTTACCAACTTTGCACCCTTTTTACACTTTTAACCCCTCATCTTTGGGTTGACATTCATTTCTCCCTTTTTCCCTTTTTCTTTTATTCTTTTATTTCTTTATAATAAGAACTACAGGTGTTACAAGTCCACCCCCCTTATATAGGTTTCGTCCTCGAAACTTGTTATTCCTCAAACAGATGTGGGTAATGTTGTCTTATCTCCTCTTCAGTCTACCACGTAGACTCGGATCCCTTCCTGTGCTTCCACTGTACACGCACAAGAGGAACCACTTTATTTCGTAACTTCTTTTCCTTACAATCAATGATTGCCACTGGTTGCTCCACGTAATTGAGCTGTTCGTCTACTTCAATGTCTTCTAGTGGAACAATCATATCTTCGTCAGCTAAGCACTTTCTCAAATGAGATACATGGAATATGGGATGAATTCCACCTAACTCATCTGGCAATTCCAGTCGATAGGCTACCTCTCCTACTCGTACAATAATTCGAAAAGGTCCTATGTATCTCAGGCTTAGCTTACCTCGTTTCCTGAATCTAATAATTCCTTTCCAAGGTGAGACCTTCAACATGACTCGGTCTCCAACCTTGAACTCTATTGGTCTTCGCCTCGTGTCAGCATACGACTTTTGTCTATCTTTTGCCCCCTTCATGAAGGCTTTGATCTTTTCCAACTTCTCAGTCGTAGCTTCGATCACCTCAACACCTCCTAACTCTTTCTGCCCAATGTCTCCCCAACACACGGGCGTCCTACATCTCCTACCGTATAGCTTCTCGTAGGGTGGCATACCAATGCTGGCATGATAGCTATTGTTGTACGAGAATTCTGCTAACGGCAAGTGATCATCCCAACTTCCTCCAAAATCGATCACACATGCTCGAAGCATATCCTCGAGCGTCTGTATCGTCCTTTCAGACTGACCGTCCGTCTGAGGATGATATGCTGTGCTAATGTGTAGCCTCGTCCCCATTGCGTCGTGGAATCTTCTCCAAAACTTCGACGTGAACCGGGTGTCACGATCCGACACAATAGACACCGGAACGCCATGACGGGCTACGATCTCCTTGATGAACAGATCCGCCAATCTTTCGGATGAATACGTCTCGCGGATCGGTAGGAAGTGGACACTCTTTGTTAGTCGGTCGACAATCACCCAAATAGTATCGCATCCCCTCGATGTGCGGGGTAGCTTGGTAATAAAGTCCATGGTGATATGCTCCCACTTCCATTCGGGTATATCCAGCGGTTGGATCTTCCTGTACGGTTTCTGGTGTTCCGCCTTCACTTGGAGACAAGTGAGGCACTTACTCACGTACTCCACTACATCACGTTTCATACCCGGCCACCAATAATCTTTCTTCATATCGTGATACATCTTGGTAGCATCGGGATGAATGGAGTATCGAGTCTTATGGTCTTCGTCCATTATCTTTCCTCGTAGATCCCCGTATCGAGGAATCCACATTCGCCCAAATCGGGTCTTAACACCAAGAGTGTTCTCACCCAATTCCGTAACTAGACCTCTCATCCTTTCGGAGTTAAGACGGTATTCTTTCAAAGCCTCGTCTTGAAACTCCTTAACCTGTGTCATCACGTCGGAGGTCATGATTAACTGATAAGCCTTCACCCGGATCGGCTCGAGCCTTGCTTTTCGGCTAAGGGCATCTGCCACCACGTTGGCCTTGCCCGGATGGTAATGGATTTCGTAGTCATAGTCCTTTATGAGTTCCAACCATCGCCTCTGCCTCATGTTCAGGTCCTTTTGCTCGAAGAAGTACTTCAAGCTTTTGTGGTCTGTGAAGATGGTGCACTTAGTCCCGTATAGATAGTGCCGCCAAATCTTCAATGCGAAAACCACCGCGGCTAATTCTAGATCGGGTGTGGGATAGTTGACTTCGTGGGTTTTCAGTTGTCGAGATGCATAGGCTATTACCCTTCCACGTTGCATCGACACGCAACCTAGCCGAGAATAAGATGCATCCGAATAGACCACTAAGTCTTCATTCCCCTCGGGCAATGTCAAAATAGGAGCTTGTGTCAGTCTCGTCTTCAACTCCTCAAAGGCATCCTCCTGTTCTCGACCCCACACGAACTTCACATCCTTACGAGTCAATTTTGTCAAAGGCGAGGCTATCTTGGAGAAGTCTTGAATAAATCTCCTGTAGTACCCCGCCAATCCCAAGAAGCTACGAATCTCGGATGGCGTCTTTGGTGATTTCCATTGCATCACAGCCTCAACCTTTGCTGGGTCCACCATGATTCCCTCCGCATTTACCACGTGACCCAGAAATTGCACCTCGCGTACCCAGAAAGCACATTTGGAGAACTTAGCATATAGTTTCTCCTTCCTCAAAGTCTCCAACACTTCCCGAATGTGACCGGCATGCTCTTCTTCGCTCCTCGAATAAATCAGGATATCATCGATGAACACAATCACTGATTTATCTAACATTGGCCGACACACCCGATTCATCAAATCCATAAAAGCAGCTGGCGCGTTGGTTAAACCGAAGGACATAACGAGAAACTCGTAGTGTCCATAACGCGTACGAAAAGCTGTTTTAGGAATATCTTGCTCCCTCACTTTCAATTGATGGTATCTAGATCGAAGATCTATCCTCGAGAACCAACTGGCACCTTGGATCTGATCGAACAAGTCGTCGATCCTTGGTAGCGGGTGCCGATTCTTTATTGTTAACTTGTTCAATTCGCGGTAGTCGATACACATTCTCATGCTACCATCCTTCTTCTTCACAAACAAGACCGGAGCACCCCAAGGAGAGATACTCGGCCTAATAAAACCCTTATCGAGCAACTCTTGCAGTAGCTCCATCAACTCCTTCATCTCCGTCGGAGCTAATCGATATGGTGCCTTGGCCACAGGTTAAGCACCGGGTATCAAGTCGATTTGAAATTCGATTTCGCGATCCGGTGGCACACCTGATAGGTCTTCTGGAAACACATCGGGAAAGTCACACACTACCGGTACATCAGACAATTAGGGTGTTGACGTGTCCACATCCTTCACGTAGGCCAAATAGGCACTACATTCACGTCTCATGCACTTTCCCACCACTGCCATCGAAATCACCCTCGGTACCGTCATAACCCGATCACCGTATATTGTCATCGTACTCCAGTCAAGTGTCGTCAGTGTAATCATCTTCTTACGGCACACGATATTCGCTTCATAGGTTGCCAACTAATCCATCCCTAATACTACATCAAATCCACCTAGGGGCATCACATGTAACTTAGCAGCAAACCTATGACCTTCTAACCCTATGGCACAGTCCTCTAACACCTCAATAACTATAGTGGACTTACCAATAGCGGTTTCTACTTCAAAGGGCTCGTCAATGCACTTACTACTCCCAGGCAGTTTAGCACAGAAAATAGAAGAAATAAAACTCCTACTAGCACCAGAATCAAATAACACAGAAGCAAGAGTTTGATTTACTAGAAACGTACCTGACACAACATCGGGGTCCGTCCTAGCCTCCTCTCTGGTCATGGTGAAAGCTCTGGCACTTGCCTTCTGCCCTTCAGCCCCAGCCGTCTTCCTTGCCCTGGAACTCTCCACCCTCGGCTTTCTTCAGTCTTTGCTCATATGGCCTGCCTCACCGCAGGTGTAACACCTCAGCTCCTTACAATCTTTCAAGATGTGGCCCGGCTTCCCACACTTGAAACACACGTTGAGCCCCATTCTGCACTCACTCGTATGCTCCTTCCCGCACTTGCCACACCTTTTAGGCCCCGAGCTTGATGACCCCACCCTACGGTCATCCACTCTTATCCTCTTGTTGTTTGGGGTAAAACCACAGCGCCCGAACCGTTTCCCATTCCAGTTTTGGTCACCACCGCCCGCCTTCTTCGCCTCCGCATCTGCTATCTCCCTCTCATCATAGAGTCTTCCAGCCAAATCTACTGCTGACCTAAAAGTGCTTGGTCGGGCAGCAATCATGTGCCTACGAATGTCGACTGGCAGCCCCTGAACATACCGGTTGATCTTTCAAGACACCGGCATTACCTGATCCGGCACCAGCCTCGCCAATTCATTGAATTTGGTAGTGTGCTGCTGGTGGGTACTGGTTCCCGCCTCGAGTTGTAGGAACTCCCTCTTGATCTTATCGAGTTCCCTGTAAGGATAGAACTTCTTAATTACCAGCTTCTTCAACTCAGACCACTTCATCTTCCCTATGGCCCTGCTTCCCTTAGCTTGGACGATATTGTCCCACTAACATAGTGCTGAGTCAGTAAAGGAGTGGGTGGTAAACTTCACCTTCTGATCCTCTCGGCACTCGCTGATCTCGAGTACCGCTTCCATCTCCCTTACCCAACGGTGGGCGGCAGCAGCATTGTCGTTTCCATCAAAAGTCGGGGGCTTGCACCTCTGGAATGCCCCATAGCTACATCCCTTGGTCGTCACCCCCACTACATCATCCTCTTCCTCATCAGATACTACTATCTCAGGATTCGGTCGTTCCTCTCCTCCCTTGATTTCCTTTCCAGTCGACTCTCTCCGGTCCTCCTTCTCCTTTCTTTCCTCGTTTCTCACTGCTCTAATAACATCGGTCACCACAGATGGCATAACTGCCTGCAGGACTTGGTGTCTCATCAGCAATCGCCTCCCTAGCTGAGGCATTCAGGCTCGCATTCTCAGTTTCTTCATTCCAGTCAGGAACCTCGGGTTCACAGGAGTCGTCTTAGGAGCTTTAGCACTGCTGCTAGTCGCACATGGTCGACCTCTACCTCTAGCGGCCTTGGAAGGTTTCTTCCCAGCCATTTCCTATGCACCATAAGATTCAAACACTAAAACAGTCATTCAAGGAAACAGCTCGGTTTATGTCAAGTATAGTAAGTCCCTAATTACAGTGGCCAGTTGTGATTAGCCACTTACTTTACTCTCCACATCCCAAGCACGTCCTATCCTGACTACATCAGCATCTAAATCTACTAAGAACACATAAATCACGTAGCACATGCACATAATACTAATTAACTTTTAAGCAAACAATACCTGATGGCACATGGCTACTCGGGCTGACATCCCTCTTCCTGTCCCATTTTCAGTTTAAGTTAAGGTTTATTTTGAAAATATTTACCCAATTCACTTAAACTTTAGCTCTGATACCAACTTGTAAGGCCCGGTTCCCGGGACGCTCACAGTTGGTCATTCACAGCATAAAACATGCATATTATAAGTTTAAGCAGCGGAATCAATTTGACAAAAACCCATTCATTCATCATAAACACTGTTGTTAAGCAATACATTCTAGTTCATGGGTCACAAAATGGTTAGTCGAATGAATTACAAAACAACAGTATTGTCAAAACATAAATGGATGTCAGTCTTGCCCGCCAAATAGCCATCCCCATGTGCCATCATCAGCAACCTGTTACCTGCCAACTGGAAAATACATAAAAGTCAGCGTTGCTGAGCGAGTTCTAGTTTTGTAGTTAAAACACTTTACTTTTCATTTAAAACCGTTCATTATGCATATGTGATCACACATCGTACGTACACGTAGGTAATATCATTATTATCTTCATCATCGTTCAATTAGTACTTTTATCATTATCCTTCCGAGTCTTTTGTGACACAGAGTCACTCACCTCGTTAGCAATCTTAATGATTGCCCTTTTTGTTCCTGTGAGTCTTTTGCGACACCGAGTCGCTCACCTCTATGGCAATCTCAAGGATTGCACTTATCCTGTGAGTCTTTTGCGACACCGGGTCGCTTACCTCTACGGCAATCTCAAGGATTGCACTTATCCTGTGAGTCTTTTGCGACACCGAGTCGCTCACCTCTATGTCAATCTCAAAGTTTGACCCTGTGTGCATCCTTCGGGGTAGCGAACCCACATCACAGTTGAGCTAACACCTGCCAGGGGTGTGCACCTCCATTCATTCGCTTGCAAGACTTTCGTTCATTCATTTACGTTCCACTTTTCTTTATCATTAATCTTTCACTTTATTAATGATAATACTTCCTGTCTTGATCATGATCATACCACGTAGAGTCATACAATATTATTATTAATAAGCATATTAATAATAATAATAATAACAACATTAATAATAGCCCTAATCATAATATTAATTAAAATATTAAGAAAAGAGTCATCATGACAGTCGAACATAATCATATGCATTTAATAAATCCTTAGTCAATAATTATGCGAAACGCTAACTGCACAGACTTCCAAGAAAATTCTGCATTTAATTCTAAGTGTAAAATTTCTAGGCATATGAGCACTATGCAGGCGCATGAGCCCTGCTTAGGCGCATGAGCACTGTTGGGACATATCATCTTACACTTAGAAAATAATTCCAGGCGCAAGAGCACTATTTAGGCTTATCACCCTATACTTAGTTGTTATTTCAGGCTCAAGAGCACTATTTAGGCTCATCACCCTACACTTAGCTTTTCTAAGTTAGAATTCAGGCATATGAGTACTATTCAGACATATTACCCTGTACTTAGTTTCTAAATCATACTTTCAGGCATAAGAGCACTATTTGGGCATATTACCTTATAATTTTCCTACGGCATAAAGTTTAGGCGTATTAGCACTATTCAGACTCATTACCCTGTACTTAGTTTTCTAAGTTCTAAATTTCAGGCATATGAGCACTGTTGGGAAGCATAAGCCCCAACACTTAAATTTCTGTCATAATTTTGGGAGTATGAGGACTGTTCAGACTTATTAGCCTTGTATAGGCGTATTAGCAGTCTGTTTATGTTTCTAAGTCGTTTTCCAGTCTCAACATCATATTACCTAGTTCTAACCATGCACATCCTATTCCAGGCATAAACTTAACATAATTATAGCAACATATTTGCCCAAACATACCCGACCCACATACACATGCACATGAACATACGGGTATAATACCCAACCTTATAAAAACATAAATACATGTATTTTTCAGCCCTAAAATCATTTGAAAACATGTAAAAAGGGGATCTAGAAACTCACCTTTGTTGTTCTTCAATTTCACACTCTTCACCCGAGTCTCTTCAAACGGTTCTAACACCTAAAACACACACACGATACCACCCGAACACACAAGTCACATTGATAAGCACATACACGGGTCTAGAATCATCCTAAGCATCAAAGTTTCAAGAATTCTTACCAAAAACTTCTAACCTTCTTGTTCCTTCTTCAAAAACCCGTATCTTGCTCTTTCTCTCTCTAAAAATGTCGAATGAGTGTGTTGTGCAGATCATAGGCGGCCATACTCTCCTTTTTACCAACTTTTTACCAACTTTGCACCCTTTTTACACTTTTAACCCCTCATCTTTGGGTTGACATTCATTTCTCCCCTTTTCCCTTTTTCTTTTATTCTTTTATTTCTTTTTAATAAGAATTACGGGTGTTACATGGCTCGTTTGGTGCCTCATTTGGTAACTCCTGATGCGAAGAGGATTACTAGGTATATTCAGGGACTACCCCCTAAAGTAAGAATGCTGGTAAAATCCAATTCCGCTTCTACCTATCGAGCCACGGTAAATTTGGCTGCGGACATGTATAAGGAAGTCGCTGAGTCTGAGAAACCTGTGGTGAAAGAGGAAGTGATTAGTCGTCGAGAAACTTCATGGAGTTCTAAGCCTATATATGGACAGAGTGTCCCACAGAAGAGAAAGTTTAATTCTAGGGGCTTTGTAGGGCCCCCTCCTCGATGTAATAAATGTGGGAAATTTCATAGGGGAGAATGTAGATTGAATCACCCAGCATGTCATAAATGCGGGAAGTCTGGGCATTTTGTTTCTAGATGTCCAGAAATTCGGTGTCATGAATGCGGTGAGATGGGAAATATGAAATCCGAGTGTCCAAAGTTTAGACCAGGACCAATTCCTATTCGTGCCGTGGGAGGACCGAGTAAAGTCAGCGCGAGTGGTAGTAGTGGTACTGCGGGGAGAGCATTTACAATGACTACGGAGGAGGCTAAGGCATTACCGGATGTTGTGTCAGGTACGTTTCTTGTTAATGGTGTACCTGCTAGAATTTTATTTGATTCGGGGGCTAATAGAAGTTTTATATCAATAAAATTCCATGCCTTAATAAACGTTAGACCATCAAAGTTAGATGTTGCTTTTTCAGTAGAGACTGCCTCTAATGAATTCATAGTTGTTAGTGAAGTAATAGACGATTGCTTTGTCGAATTAGAAGGTGTAAAATTTCCTGCTAGATTACACATGATGAAGTTAGGAGGTTTTGATGTAGTATTGGGAATGGATTGGTTATCTATGTTTGAGGCTCAGATAATATGTAAAAGAAAGATGATTGTGTTACGAATGCCAGAAAGTAATTCGGTGACGATTTTTGGTGATAATCATTATAGTGTAGTAAAAGTTATATCTATGATCAAAGCCGAGAAATTATTAAGTAGGGGTTGTGAATCATTTTTGGCATATGTCGTTGATATTGCTAAAGAGACGAGGAAATTAGAAGATGTTCCAGTAGTTTGTGATTTCCCTGATGTATTTCCTGAAGATCTACCAGGTATACCTCCTGATCGAGAAATTGAGTTTAGGATTGACTTAATACCTGAGGCAAAACCTGTCGCTAAGACTCCTGCAAAGATTGAAGGTGTGATGAATTGGGAAATTCCTAAAAGTCCTTCAGAAATTCGTAGTTTCTTAGGGCTGGCAGGATGCTATAGAAGATTTATTCAAAATTTTGCTAAAATTGCTTCTCCGTTAACGAAGTTAACCCGAAAGGACGTTAAGTATGAATGGAATAAAGAATAAGAAGTTGCTTTTCAAGAACTAAAGAATCAGTTAACTCAATCCCCAGTATTGGCAATACCAGAAGGTGCAGATGATTTAGTAATATATTCTGATGCATCATATCAGGGATTGGGATGTGTTTTGATGCAACGTGGGAGAGTTATTGCTTATGCTTCTAGACAATTGAAGACCCATGAAGTTAATTACCCAACCCATGATTTAGAATTAATGGCTTTATGTTTTGCTCTTAAAATATGGCGACATTATTTATATGGAGTGAGATGTACCATCTTTACCGATCATAAGAGCCTGAAGTATTTCTTTGGGCAAAAAGATCTGAATATGAGGAAAAGACGATAGTTGGAATTAATTAATGATTATGATTGTGAAATTTTGTATCACCTGGGAAAGCAAATGTGGTTGCTGATACATTGAGCAGAAAAGAGAAATATGAACCGATTAAGGTCAAAGCGTATAAACTTGTAATTACTCCTGACTTTATGCAACAATTAAGAGAAGCCCAATTAGAAGCACTAAAGGAAGGAAGTATAAAGCAGGAAAGAATGGTTGGTCAGGAAAAGTATTTAGAAGAAAATAGTTATGGTGTTAAAATCAGGTTTGGTCGAATGTGGGTTCCGTTGGCCTTACGTGATATGGTACTTGATGAAGCTCACAAATTTAGGTATTCCGTTCACTCAGGCATGACCAAGATGTATCAAGATTTGAAGCATGATTATTGGTTGCTAGGAATGAAATTTACGTGATGCAGTATGTAAATAAATGTCTGAAGTGTGCCCAAGTGAAAGCTGAACATCAGAAACCGTATGGATTATTGCAACCCTTAGCTATTCCCGCCTGGAAGTGGGACGATTTGACCATGGATTTTGTAACATCCAAAAAGTTTGATACTTATTTATTTATTAGGATTAGTGTTCAGTCGCACAAACATGCGTGCGAATGAACCTCAGTCGCATGCCGTACGTGCGAATGAGGCCCAATCGCACGAATGACGGGCGTATGGGCTCAATCGTACGATTGAGCCGTGCGAATGGTCCAATCGTGCGATTGAGTATGTCGGCTAAAAATCTTCATGTAGGATAAATAGGGCGGTTAAGAGTGTTAACAGCAGACATTATCTGCTGTACTTTCACCCCCTTGCTCCTGTCGAACCCCAACACCCCTGTTCTTGCTAGATTGAGTAAATTAGCTCCGTTTTGGTAAGTTTTGCTTGTTACGGATCGATTCTTGAATATGTTAAGCTGTGTATGTGGTTGAAATTGATCCAAAAACATATTTAAATCTGGGTTTCTGTTCAATTTTTTTCTGTTAAACTGAAAAGTGAAGGTTCGGGTCTTAGTTTTTGTGAAGATTGATGAAATAAAGACCCGAAACGGTTGTAAACGAGGTGTATATGTTCTGTTGTGAATATGGCATAATCTGAACGGTTAAAAACTTGAGTTTTTGGATCAAATATTGTAAGAACACAGCTGCTGATCCGTTTCAGGCGAATGAGCCCAGTCGCATGACCCATTCGTGCGACTGAGTCAATCGCATTGTTCAATCGTAAGACCAAAGTTCAGTCGCATAAACCAATCGCACGAATGGAGGTCATTCGCATAAACCCTGTTATAGCTCATTCGCACCTCTGTCGTATAGTCCATTCGTACGACTAAGCTCAGTCGCATGATTCAGTCGTACGAATGAGTCCAGTCGCATGGCCTTAGTCGTATGTAGTGGTCAGCTAGGGGTGATTTGACTAAGTTAGGATTGTTGTTTTAGATTTGCCTTGAGAAGGAGAAGTTCTAGCTGCCCTAGTGTATTTGGATTGATAATCACTTGCTGAGAACGTTAAGGTGAGTTCTAATTGCCCTTTTTATGTGTTAATATTGTTTGACAAATGTTGTTTGACAAAATCGGGCACTGGCATGCATATACATAAATAATGATGTGAAAATGAGTTGAAAATGGTAAAGGTGGTAAATGGCGAGGTGGAGGTTTGACCCACCAGACTATAGACGGAGGTTTGACCCGTCAACGCCAATTATAAAAAAAGGTTTGACCCGTCAACGCGCGAGGTGGAGGTTTGACCCACCAAATTATAGACGGAGGTTTGACCCATCAACGCGTGAGGTGGAGGTTTGACCCACCAAACTATAGACGGAGGTTGACCTGTTAACGCGCGAGGTGGAGGTTTGACCCACCAAATTATAGACGGACGTTTGACCCGTCAACGCGCGAGGTGGAGGTTTGACCCACCAAATTAAAATTTATAAAAAGATGTCCATAAATACCTTGTGGGTATTCGATATGCATATCAATACTGGGATAAATAAATGGACTGATGAATGTGTGTGTGAATCATTCGGTGTGGTAACAGTTTGATGAATTGTTACTGTTAAAATATGGTGTATGTTAGAACTCACCAGTATATCTGATTTTGTGTTTGTTTTCTAATGCATGCCAGGTAGTAATAGAGGTGCTCGTGATGGTCCCCCATAGAGTTAGCTTCCGGTTATGGTGAACGATACTGGCCACGAATGTTGGGTTTTAGGAATGATGTATTTAAAGTTTAACAAAGTTTTGAAATGAACGGTTAAAGTCTTGTAAATATTGTTACCGATGTAAACAGATTTTAATATATATATAATTTCTGCTGCATTTGTAGTCTCTGAGAGGTTATAATAACCCAACTAGTAGCACCATCCTTATTATATTATTGTAAGGAATGTGAGGGTGTTACAAGTTGGTATCAGAGCCTTAGTTAAAGAGATTTGAACAATTAATTGTTTCAAACTTTAACTGAATATATGGGAAGTGCCAGTATCTACAACCGGAAGTGGGGTGAAGTATTGTGTGGATGAGTACCTCATTATTTGTGAGAATTCATTCAATTGTTGAATGAAAATAATTGTTTAAGATAAAGACTAGTATTATGTGTATGCATGATTTTGTGGTTTAGATAGGGTTAGAAATAAACTGTGAAAGGATAATGAGAAGAGGCAGGATGGTGTGAATAAGCAAAATAATTGATAACACCTGGCCAATGTTATGAGCAATTTACATTATATGCAACATCCTGGTATCACTCATTATTTGATTATGGTTTATTTCTGATCGTAGATGGAGGAAACTAGTAATGCAAATTCTAGACCTGAAGCTAGGATCTCAGGTGATGAACTTAAGGCAGCTATAGGTGATGAGGTTGCACGAGTGATGCGTACTACCTTACCTGAAATGTTGAGCGACCTTAGGAGAGGTGGTGAATCGTCGCCCCAACCAACTCCTCCACCTATTGTTATTGAGCCAGTAGTGGAGAAACCAGTGTCGTATAAACATTTTAAGGAATGTGATCTGCCTAAGTTTGAAGGCCGAAAAGATGTAGTAGTAACTTATAAATGGCTACGAGAGATGGAAGCAGCGTTTAAACTTAGTAGGTGTAAAGAAGACCAGAAGGTGGGCTTTGCAGTGCATTCTTTTCAAGCAGAAGCTCTATATTGGTGGGACACAGTAGAACAGGCCATGGGTGAGGCCGCGGTAAACCAGATGACGTGGGAAACTTTTAAAGCATTGGTGATCGAAAAGTTCTGTCCAAAAGGTGAGATGGACGGAATTGAAATTAAGTTTTTACAGTTTCAAGCAGGCGCTTTAAGTCACAAAGAGTATACTTCCAGATCTGAAGAAATGGCTTGTTTGGTACCTCATTTAGTAACTCCTGAGACAAAAAAGATTACTAGGTATGTTCAGGGATTACCTCCTAAGGTAAGAATACTGGTCAAGTCAAATTCTCCTTCCACTTATCAAGCCACGGTGAATTTGGCTGCGGACATGTATGAGGAAGTCACTGAGTCTGAGAAACCTGTGGTGAAAGAAGAAGTGGTTAGTCGTCAGGAAGCTTCACTGAGTTCTAGGCCTATGTATGGACAAGGTGGGCTGCAGAAGAGAAAGTTTAATGCTAGGGGCTTTGTAGGTCCCCCTCCTCGGTGTAATAGATGTGGAAAGTTTCATAGAGGAGAATGTAGATCGAATCACCCGACATGTCGTAAATGTGGGAAGCCTGGACATTTCGTTTCTAGATGTCCAGAACTTCGGTGTTATGGATGCGGGGAGATGGGACAATGAAATCTGAATGTCCAAAGTTTAGACCTGGACCGGTTCCTATTCGTGCAGTAGGAGGACCGAGTAAAGTCAGCGTGAGTGGTAGTAGCGGTACTGCGGGGAGAGCATTCACAATGACTGCGGAGGAGGCTAAGGCATTACCGGATGTTGTGTCGGGTACGTTTCTTGTTAATGATTTACCTGCTAGAGTTTTATTTGATTCGGGAGCTAATAGAAGTTTTATATCAATAAAATTCCATGCCTTAATAAAAGTTAGACCATCAAAGTTAGATGTTGCTTTTTCAGTAGAGACTGCCTCTAATCAATTCATAGTTGTTAGTGAAGTAATAGATGATTGTTTTGTTGAATTAGAAGGTGTAAAATTTCCTGCTAGATTACACATGATGAAATTAGGAGGTTTTGATATAGTATTGGGAATGGATTGGTTATCCATGTTTGAGGCTCAGATAATATGCAAGAGAAAGATGGTTGTGTTACGAGCACCAGATGGTAATCTGGTGACGGTTTTTGGCGATGATCATGATAATGTGGTGAAAGTCATATCTATGGTTAAGGCTGAGAAATTATTGAATAGGGGTTGCGAGTCATTCTTGGCATATGTAATTGATACAGCTAAGGAGATGAAGAAATTGGAAGATGTTCCAGTAGTTTGTAATTTCCCCGATGTATTTCCAGAGGATCTACCGGGTATACCTCCTGATCGAGAAATTGAGTTTAGAATTGATTAAATACCTGAGGAAAAAATTGTCACTAAGACCCCTTATAGACTTGCACCGGCTGAGTTAAAGGAACTCTTAAAGCAATTACAGGAATTATTAGACAAGGGTTTTATCCGACCCAGCTCTTCGCCGTGGGGTGCTCCAGTACTATTTGTAAAGAAGAAAGATGGCAGTTTGAGGATGTGCATAGATTAAAGAGAACTAAACAAGCTGACTGTCAAGAATAAATACCCATTACCTCGTATAGATGATTTGTTTGATCAACTCCAAGGTGCTAATTGGTTCTCAAAGATAGATCTTAGATCCGGGTATCATCAGTTGAAGGTAAGAGAAGAAGATATACCAAAGACAGCTTTTCGTACGCGATATGGGCATTATGAATTCTTGGTGATGTCGTTTGGATTTACAAATGCCCCTGCTGCATTCATGGATTTGATGAACAGGGTATGTAGACCGATGCTAGATAAATCGGTAATTGTGTTTATAGATGATATTTTAATATACTCTAAGAATGAAGGAGATCATGCTTGTCACATTCGAGAAGTATTTGAAACCTGTAGAAAGAATAAGTTGTATGCAAAATTCTCGAAATGTGAATTCTGGTTAAGGGAAGTGCAATTTCTGGGCCATGTGGTGAATGCGAATGGAATATTGGTGGATCCTGCAAAGATTGAAGCTGTGGTGAATTGGGGAATTCCTAAAAGTCCTTCAGAAATTCGTAGTTTCTTGGGACTGGCAGGATACTATAGGAGATTTATACAATATTTTGCCAAAATTGCTTCTCTGTTGACAAAGTTAACCCGAAAGGACGTTAAGATTGAATGGAATAAGGAACAGGAAGTTGCTTTTCAGGAACTGAAGAATCGATTGACGCAAGCTCCAGTACTAGCCATACCAGAAGGTGTAGATGGTTTGGTGATATATTCTGATGCATCATATCAAGGATTGGGGTGTGTTTTGATGCAACATGGGAGAGTTATTGCTTATGCTTCTAGACAGTTGAAGACCCATGAAGTCAATTACCCAACCCACGATTTAGAATTAGCAGCTGTAGTTTTTGCTCTTAAAATATGGCGAAACTACTTATATGGAGTGAGGTGTACCATCTTTACTGATCATAAGAGCCTGAAGTATTTCTTTGAACAAAAAGATTTGAATATGAGACAGAGGCGATGGTTGGAGTTAATCAAAGATTATGATTGTGAAATTTTGTATCACCCCGGGAAAGCAAATGTGGTTGCTGATGCATTGAGCAGAAAGGAGAAGTATGAACCGATTAAGGTTAAAGCGTATAAACTTGTGATTACTCCTGATCTCATGCAACAGTTGAAAGAAGCCCAACTGGAAGCGTTAAAAGAAGGAAATATTAAGAAAGAAAGAATGGTTGGTCAAGAAAAATATTTAGAAGAAAATAGCCATGGTGTTAAAATTAGATTTGGTCGAATGTGGGTTCCGTTGGCCTTACGTGATATGATACTAGATGAGGCTCACAAATCTAGGTATTCCATTCATCCAGGCATGACTAAGATGTACCAAGATTTGAAGAAAGATTATTGGTGGCCAGGGATGAAATTTAATGTGATGCAGTATGTAAATAAATGTTTGACTTGCGCCCAAGTGAAAGCTGAACATCAGAAACCTTATGGATTATTGCAACCATTAGCTATTCCAGTTTGGAAGTGGGATGATCTGACTATGGATTTCATAACAAAGTTGCCCCGTACACCAAAAGGTTATGATACTATTTGGGTAGTGGTATATCAGCTAACCAAGAGTGCTTTATTTCTACGAATACGGGAAACATATTCGGTGGAAAAGCTAGCCGATATTTTTACTAAAGAAATAGTTAGATTACATGGAGTTCCGAAAAGCATCACGTCTGACAGAGATGCCAGATTTACCTCCAGATATTGGAGAAAATTTCACGAAGCCATGGGAACTAGACTTTACTTTAGTACAGCCTATCATCCCCAGACAGACGGACAAAGTGAAAGAACTATTCAGACATTGGAGGATATGCTACGGGCGTGTAGTATTGATTTTGGAGGGAGTTGGGATAGTCATCTCCCTTTAGCTGAATTTGCTTACAACAACAGTTATCAAGATACTCTTCAAATGTCCCCGTTTGAGATGTTATGCGGAAGAAAATGCAGAACTCCACTATATTGGGGAGATATGGGGCAACGTGAATTGGGGAGTAGTGAAATAGTTGAAGCAACAATGTCAAAGTTTGAAATAGTCAGAAATCGTATTAGAGAAGCGAAAAGCAGGCAGAAATCATATGCAGATCGTAGAAGAAAACCATTGGAATTTAAAGTTGGGGATTTCGTTTTGCTGAAAGTTTCTCCATGGAAAGGTATTATTCGATTTAGAAAGAGGGGTAAACTAAGTCCACGTTTTATTGGACCTTTCCGAATAGTGGAGAAAGTAGGGTACGTGGCGTATAGGTTGGACTTGCCTGAAGAATTAAGTGCTATTCATCCAACCTTCCACGTCTCTCAGTTACGGAAGTGTTTAGCTAATGAAACTCAATATGTACCATTACATGATATTGAGGTTAATGAGAAGCTCAATTATGTTGAACAGCCTGTGGCCATTATAAATCGCAAGGAGAAGAAACTTAGAAATAAAAGCATTAACTTAGTTCGGGTGCAGTGGGCACATCGCCAAGGATCTGAGTCAACCTGGGAGATAGAAGAAGAGATGAGGCGGAACTACCCCATTTATTTTAGTCAGGTTTCGAGGATGAAACCCTAAATAAGGTGGGTAGACTTGTAACATCCAAAAAGTTTGATACTTATTTATTTATTAGGATTAGTGTTCAGTCGCACAAACATGCGTGCGAATGAACCTCAGTCGCATGCCGTACGTGCGAATGAGGCCCAATCGCACGAATGACGGGCGTATGGGCTCAATCGTACGATTGAGCCGTGCGAATGGTCCAATCGTGCGATTGAGTATGTCGGCTAAAAATCTTCATGTAGGATAAATAGGGAGGTTAAGAGTGTTAACAGCAGACATTATCTGCTGTACTTTCACCCCCTTGCTCCTGTCGAACCCCAACACCCCTGTTCTTGCCAGATTGAGTAAATTAGCTCCGTTTTGGTAAGTTTTGCTTGTTACGGATCGATTCTTGAATATGTTAAGCTGTGTATGTGGTTGAAATTGATCCAAAAACATATTTAAATCTGGGTTTCTGTTAAATTTTTTTCTGTTAAACTGAAAAGTGAAGGTTCGGGTCTTAGTTTTTGTGAAGATTGATGAAATAAAGACCCGAAACGGTTGTAAACGAGGTGTATATGTTCTGTCGTGAATATGGCATAATCTGAACGGTTAAAAACTTGAGTTTTTGGATCAAATATGGTAAGAACACAGCTGCTGATCCGTTTCAGGCGAATGAGCCCAGTCGCATGACCCATTCGTGCGACTGAGTCAATCGCATTGTTCAATCGTACGACCAAAGTTCAGTCGCATAAACCAATCGCACGAATGGAGGTCATTCGCATAAACCCTGTTATAGCTCATTCGCACCTCTGTCGTATAGTCCATTCGTACGACTAAGCTCAGTCGCATGATTCAGTCGTACGAATGAGTCCAGTCGCATGGCCTTAGTCGTATGTAGTGGTCAGCTAGGGGTGATTTGACTAAGTTAGGATTGTTGTTTTAGATTTTCCTTAAGAAGGAGAAGTTCTAGCTGCCCTAGTGTATTTGGATTGATAATCACTTGCTGAGAACGTTAAGGTGAGTTCTAATTGCCCTTTTTATGTGTTAATATTGTTTGACAAATGTTGTTTGACAAAATCGGGCACTGGCATGCATATAAATAAATAATGATGTGAAAATGAGTTGAAAATGGTAAAGGTGGTAAATGGCGAGGTGGAGGTTTGACCCACCAAACTATAGACGGAGGTTTGACCCGTCAACGCCAATTATAAACAAAGGTTTGACCCGTCAACGCGCGAGGTGGAGGTTTGACCCACCAAATTATAGACGGAGGTTTGACCCGTCAACGCGCGAGGTGGAGGTTTGACCCACCAAACTATAGACGGAGGTTGACCTGTTAACGCGCGAGGTGGAGGTTTGACCCACCAAATTATAGACGGAGGTTTGACCCGTCAACGCGTAAGGTGGAGGTTTGACCCACCAAATTAAAATTGATAAAAAGATGTCCATAAATACCTTGTGGGTATTCAATATGCATATCAATACTGGGATAAATAAATGGACTGATGAATGTGTGTGTGAATCATTCGGTGTGGTAACAGTTTGATGAATTGTTACTGTTAAAATATGGTGTATGTTAGAACTCACCAGTATATCTGATTTTGTGTTTGTTTTCTAATGCATTCCAGGTAGTAATAGAGGTGCTCGTGATGGTCCCCCACAGAGTTAGCTTCCGGTTATGGTGAACGATACTGGCCACGAATGTTGGGTTTTGGGAATGATGTATTTAAAGTTTAACAAAGTTTTGAAATGAACGGTTAAAGTCTTGTATATATTGTTACCGATGTAAACAGATTTTAATATATATATAATTTCCGCTGCATTTGTAGTCTCTGAGAGGTTATAATAACCCAACTAGTAGCACCCTCCTTATTATATTATTGTAAGGAATGTGAGGGTGTTATAGATTTTATAACTAAACTACCTCGTACACCAAAAGGTTATGATACTATTTGGGTAGTGGTAGACCAACTAACCAAGAGTGCTTTACTTTTACCCATACGGGAAACCTATTCGGTGGAAAGGCTAGCTGATATCTTTACAAAATAAATAGTTAGATTACATGGAGTTCCAAAAAGTATCATGTCTGATAGGGATGCCAGGTTTACCTCTAGATATTGGAGGAAGTTTCATGAGGCAATGGGGACTAAACTTTATTTAGTACAGCCTATCATCCCCAAACAGATGGCCAAAGTGAAAGAACTATTCAGACATTAGAGGATATGCTACGGGCATGTAGTATTGATTTTGGAGGTAGCTGGGATAGTCATCTTCCTTTAGCTGAATTTGCATACAACAACAGTTATCAAGCTACCATTCAGATGTCCCCGTTTGAGATGTTGTTGGAAGAAAGTGCAGAACTCCACTTTATTAGGGAGATATGGGGCAACATGAATTGGGGAATAGTGAGATAGTTGAAGAAACAATGTCAAAGTTTGAAGTAGTTAAAAATCATATTAGAGAGGCGAAAAGCCGGCAGAAATCATATGAGATCGTAGAAGGAAACCATTAGAATTTAAAGTTTGGGATTTTGTTTTGTTGAAAGTTTCTCCATGGAAAGGCATTATTCGATTTAGAAAGAGGGGCAAACTAAGTCCACGTTTTATTGGACCTTTCCGAATAATAGAGAAAGTGGGGTATGTAGCATATCAATTAGATCTACCAGAAGAACTAAGTACTATTCATCCAACCTTTCATGTCTCTCAGTTACGAAAGTGTTTAGCTAATGAAACTCACTACATACCCTTAGATGATATTGAGGTTGATGAGAAGCTCAATTATGTTGAACAACCTGTGGCCATTATAGATCGTAAGGAGAAGAAACTTAGAAATAAGAGCATTAGCTTAGTCCGGGTGCGGTGGGTACATCGCCAGGGGTCTGAATCAACCTAGGAACCAGAAGAAGAGATGAGGCGAAACTACCCCCATTTGTTTTAGTCAGGTTTCGAGGACGAAACCTTAAATAAGGTGGGTAGACTTGTAACATCCGTAAAAAATTTAATATTCGTTTAATTAATAAGAAGTAGTGTCCAGTCGCATGATTGATCATACGAATGAATCTCAGTCGCACGCCTTACATGCGTATAAGGTTCAATCGCACGATTTACAGGCGTGTGGGCTCAGTCGCATGATTGATTCATGCGAATGGGTCCAGTCATGCGACTGAGTATGGCGGCTAAAATATGTAGATGAGAATAAGTAAGGCGGTTAAGAATGTTCAAAAGCAGATTTCTATCTGCAGTATTCCTATCCCCTTGTTTCTCTCGAACCCAAACACCCCTGTTCTTGCCAAATCAACGATTTCGGCTCCGTTTTGGTAAGTCTCGCTTGGCACGGATCGATATTTGAATACATTAAGCCGTATATATGGTTGAATTTGATCTAAAAACAAGTTTAGATTTGAGTTTTGATTCAATCTTCTGATTAAGTTAAAACCCGAGAATTCGAAATCGAGTTTTTGTGAAATTTTGGTAAAATAAGAACCCAAAGCCGTTGTAAAGGATGTGTACATGTTCTGTGTTCAATATAGCATAATTTGAATGGTTAAAACTTGAGTTTTTGGATCAAGTATGTCAAGAACACAGCTGCTGATCCGTTTCAGGCGAATGAACCCAGTCGCATGACCCATTCATGCAAATGAGTCAGTCGCGTTGCTCAATCGTGCGACTGAAGCTCAGTTGCATGAGCCAATCGTACGAATGGAGGTCATTCGTACAAACCCTGTTATTTCTCATTCGCACCCCTGTCGTATGGTTCATTCGTACAACTAAGCTTAGTCGCATGTTTAATCGTACGAACGAGTCCAGTCGTATAGCCTCAGTCGCATAAAGTGATCTGTAGGAAATGATTTGACTAAGTTAGGGTTATTGTTGTAGATTTTCATTAAGAAGGAGAGTTTTAGCTGCCTTAGTGTATTTGGATTGGTAAACACTTGCTGAAAACATTAAGGTGAGTTCTAATTGCCCTTTTTATGTGTTATTGCTGTTTGACAATGTTGTTTGACAAATCGGGCACTGGCATACATATAAATGAATAAAGATGTAACAGAAATTTGGAAGTGGTAAATTTTGGTGAATGGCGAGGTGGAGTTTTGACCCACCAACTATAGACGGAGTTTTGACCCGTCAACGCCAACTATAGACGGAGTTTTGACCCGTCAACGCCAACTATAGACGGAGTTTTGACCCGTCGACGCACGAGGTGGAGTTTTGACCCACCAATTATAAATGGAGTTTTGACCCGTACGCGCGAGGTGGAGTTTTGACCCACCAAAATGAATTGATAAAAAGAGGTCCATAATTACCTTGTGGGTATTCGATATGCATATCAATACTGGGACAAATAAATGGACTAGTGGATGTTTGTGAATTATTCGATGTTATAACCGTCGATAAATTACTATTATTCAAATGTGGTGTTTATTAGAACTCACCAGTTTATCTGATTTAGTGTTTATTTTCTTATGCATGCAAGGTAATAATAGAGGTGTTCGTGTTGGTGCCCCACCGAGTTAAAGTTTGGTTCTGGTGTATGATACTGGCTATAATGTTAGGTTTTGGGAGAGATGTACATGAAGTTTGATAAAGTTTTAATATGTCGGTTAAAGTGTTGTAGTAATTTTAATGATGTAAACAGTTTTAATGTATGAAAATTCCGTTGTGTTTATAATCTCTAAAATGTTATAATAACCCAACTCGTAGCACCCTCCTTATTATATTATTATGAAATTGAGGGTGTTATAGGTTGCAACATGGTGGACCCATGTCCATTGGTCAGAACCTGTGATCCCTTACAAAGCAAAGCCCATGATCCATCTTTGTCATAACTGAGTAGTTTCTTGATCTACAGCATTATGGGGTCTTGATCATCAGCCTTTTTAAGTTGGATTTTGGAGAACAACATGCTTTCTATTTGGGTCCAGAAGAACCAGATCAGGGTGGTGTCTTGCCAGTAGTAACTCAGCTTTTCCACATTAATGGTGGCAATCACCTTTCGGACATTTGCCCTTTTCTTGCTTTTTCCAACGTAAGCCATCTCTAATGGGATGCGAGCTGCATTTGCCATGGCTTGTGCAGTGCTTGTGAATTTGCAAATCCATTCAATGTCATCCTCGCCATATAAGAAGATGTATTTTTCTTCTCTTACCTAAAACATTACGTAAATTTACTTAACAAGTGGAAAATATTGAGCTACATAAATCAATTATTTTATATAAAAAGGTAAGTGGTGAACTGACCCAGTTGAGTATGGTTGGGTACATGCCACTGACAAGCAACTCTAGCCTCCATGTTTCATCCCTCCACAAAGCTTCCTCTCTGGCAGTGGTGAAAGGGAAGGCAGTGCTTCCCCAAAATTTGTATTGCACAAGGTGCTTTTAACATAATTGCACTTAATAGAACTTTGATTTTGATTGCTTCTTTTGACTATAAAGACCAAAGCATAATCCTCACTAATCATATTCTCCATCCCACAGAACAACTAACGGTTTATTTGTATCATAAAAAGAGTTAACCTTTAACTTTCGATGACAATCATTCTTATTCCACATTAAAACAAAAGAATTTGACCTTTGTTCATAACTTCATATTCATCAAACCAGATATTCCAACAGTTTTGCTAGCATTTCATTAAACCAACCAACTTGAACACTTCACATTTCACTATCATATATTCATATCTCATTTTCTCAAGGGATCAAATGCACATAACACATAGACACAAAACTAAATTCAACTTCTAAATTTGCAATTAAACTTACCATTACAGCGATAATAAAGCCTAGTTCCATCAGCTAATACCGCTCCAGGAACAAGCTTTCCAGGTAAAACCGATCCAGCAATCCCCAAGTAACTGAAGAATCCCAGCAATAAACAAAACCTAATAAACAAAACCCATTAATCTGATGGTACCACAGGATTATGAACCTAGTGTGTCCCTGTTTCCAAAATTGGAACAAAATTAGTTTACAATTGGATCGATTGATTCAAGAGCAAAAAACGAATAACATAAAACTTCGTTGCAGATCTAATTAAGATGTTAGGAACCCTAATTGGTCAAAAAAACCAACAATAAACATGAAAGAACCTAGCCGAAGGTGGATGTGGAATCATCAACGGAACCAACAATAGGCAAAATAAATCTAACCGATGGTGGATGTGGAATCATCAATGGTGGAATCGTACCTGAAAAACAACATTTTAGAAGTCGAGTAGCGAATCAAGAAGATGAAACAAACCTAGAATTTTAATTTAGGCTAGAAAGAGAGTGAGAGATGAGAAACGTAAGCGATGTTTGAATTTCAAAACCATGCTCTAGGTGATCTTGTTGTGATGCTTTTCAGAGAAGTAGGGTTATTTGAATTTTGAATCACCTGTCACAAACATGGTTGCCCTTATGCTTTTCAGATCTGCAGAAGAAAAGAAGGTTGCAGACCTTCTTCTTTTGTACACTCGTTTTGCAACTCTCTTCGAAAGAAAGCAACTCTGGTTGCCCTTATGCTTTAAGTTATGCTTTAAGAGATGTACATCTCTTAAAATTAAGAGATTTGTGTGAAATTACCTTGGTGCCCTTCTCAAATGAATATTAAGGTAGTGTATATATATATATATATATATATATATATATATATATATATATATATATATATATACATACATACTATATATATAACCAAATGACAAGGGAAAAATGGTCATTTGACCAAAATCTCTTAATTTTAAGAGATGTACAAGCATTAAAACTTTATGTACAACTCCCCTAGAAAACAATGCAATTAGAGTTTGAATTTGCGTGGATCCTTTCACGGGTCGGGTCGCCCATGCGCGGATCTTTTAGGGTTAAATCTTCAAAACAAACACAGAGGCTCATTTCAAAACACAGAGGCTCGGTGAGAGAGGCGTCGGTGAGAGAGAGAGAGAGAGAGCTGTCGGTGAGAGACGGGAGCCGGTGGTGGAGAGGCGTCGGTGAGAGAAAGAGAGTTGTCGGTGAGAGACGGGAGCCGGTGGTGGAGAGGCGTCGGTGAGAGAGAGAGAGCTGTCGGTGAAAGATAGGAGTCGGTGGTGGAGAGGCGTCGGTGAGAGAGAGAGCTGTCGGTGAGAGACGGGAGCCGGTGGTGGAGAGGCGTCGGTGAGAGACAGAGAGCTGTCGGTGAGAGACGTGAGCCGGTGGTGGAGAGGCGTCGGTGAGACAGAGAGAGCTATTGGTGAGAGACGGGAGCCGGTGGTGGAGAGGCATCGGTGAGAGAGAAAGAGCTGTCGGTGAGAGACGGGAGCCGGTGGTGGAGAGGCGTCAGTGAGAGAGAGAGAGCTGTCGGTGAGAGACGGGAGCCGGTGGTGGTGAGGCGTCGGTGAGAGAGAGAGCGCTGTCGGTGAGAGACGGGAGCCGGTGGTGGAGAGGCGTCGGTGAGAGAGAGAGAGCTGTCAGTGAGAGACGGGAGCCGGTGAGAGGCCGTTGTTCACAGTGGCACATTTCGTATTCAGGTACCTGATAGATTATAATTTCGTGATGTATTTTTTATGAATTTCTAAAGATTTATCCGGATATGACTCCAACGATCGTTGATGACTTGATGCTTACATTATATGTGGGGTGTTGTGATGAACAGGATCAGTTTTGATTATGATGAGTTTGAGGATGCGGGAGAAGGAACCTCTCTTGTGTTGATTGCTGATGCGTTATTGTTTCTTAGAGCTATGATTTAGAAATTGTTCTGTGACGCGTGTTCGTTCATCTCTGTGCTGTTTGGATCTCTCGGAATCGCTTTTAAATTTGCTGAAATAGAGTATACAACTAAGGTTTGTTGATTTCTCTGATAACGTTTTGATTGATTCGCAAACCCTAGGTTAACGATCTGATCTATTGGATTATGGTGATTATGTGTGAATGTGTTTTGATCTGATAGTTGATTGTTAGGGTAGATTAAGATTGAAGTGAAATTGTGCTTTGTATTTTGATTTTGAATTCGTTATTGTCACTTTCAGGTGAATGATCTTGCTGATGCAGCAAGCGTGTATGGCGGCCTTTGGGTAAAGTGATTGATTGTGATGTGAAAGCCAATACAGTTCAATCAGCCGAAAGCCTTACTCACAAGCTTCGCAGAGTTAGGCAGGGTTTAGATCTTATTAGAGAGTTGTTTCAGAACTTTTTGTCTACAGAGTATGCATTTATATCTTTTACATCTTTTAATTTTGTGATTCAACTGCTTAACTATCATATTCTATGTGTTAATTAGCTTTGATTTTATGAATAATGTTGTGGTGGTGTTGTGATCTTGCAGTGATTACTCATTGAAAGAAGCAGCTTCATCTGCTTATAAAAAAGTGTGTGCACCATACCACACATGGGCTGTTAGAACTGCTGTTTCTGCTAGAATGTGTGCTCTTCCAACAAGAGATCAGCTTCTCTGAATCTTAATGAAACTGGTGAGCTAATCAACTTACATAAAGCTCTACTTTCCCATAAAAATTGGCATAAAGATTAATCAAATCTTGATAAAATCCAAGTACTTTGTGTACCCAAATCATGTTTTTTGATTCTAAAACATGGGGAAGTAAGCAATTTTGAATTTTTCATGTTTGAACAACATTCTGATGGTTTAATTTTGTTAAAGAGACTAAAGCCACTAAAATGTAGTATTGAATTATCATTCAAAAACTAAAGCCACTAAAATGTAGGGTCAAATGCATTGGAGACTAAATCTTGTGATTGCATCTTTAGGTACATGAGTTTTTTTTTTGTAACTGCGTGGATTAAGGCTTTGAACATCAAAAAGATTTGGGTCCATTAATAATTAACTGTTAGTATTGAATTATCATTCAAAAAATAAAGCTACTAAAATGTAGGGTCAAATGCATTGGAGACTAAATCTTGTGATTGCATCTTTAGGTACATGAGTTTTTTTTTTTTTACTGCATGGATTAAGGCTTTGAACATCAAAAAGATTTGGGTCCATTGATAACTGTTAGTTTTATGGTTGGTCTCTACATCCATTAATAAAGTAAAGAAAGACAAATTAATTTGTATTAAAAGATATTGAAAAACAGTACACTAAAAGGCTGTACATATACTTATAATCTGCTCTCTGGAATACGTAAAAGAAAGATACCTGTAAGATACCTTTTACTACAGAACATAGTAACAACACAAAGCTAGTTTTGCAGATTGCTTGTTTTGTGTGTATTTTTCTACACACAATGAAAAGATATTTCATTCTATTGCTTCTTTAAACAACTTTTAAATATTCAAAATTTGAAACCTGTAAGATACCTTTTACTACATACTATATTTGGGTTTTAACTTTTCTATACCCGAAACTGTAAGATACCTTTTAAACTGGAAAACACACTACTAGACCTTTTACTATCTGCACAATAATATGAATATGCTTAAGGCTTAGTCATATTATCATGTATGTGATGTTTGTCATGGTGTAATTATAGAAGACTAATCAAGGCTCGGCAAAACATTTGAAGACTGAATGAAGACTAATTCTGAAGACAGCTTGTGCGAAAGACAGATTCACGTGAGATGAAGCACTCACGCGACAAATGGTTCCACGCGAGAGATTGAACCCGCGCGAAAGATTGAGCCGCGCGACAAGCCAGTCACGCGAGAACTGCTTTGTTTAGTATAAATAGCTTAGTTTTCGTTTTGTAATTAAGCTTTTGATCATATTTTCACTTCTGTACTGTGCGATTTCGCACAAGACCTGTAATAGATTGTGTTTATTCAATACAAGAAGCATTTTGTGATCAATTCAATTCTTATTTCAATCCAATCATGTTTACATTCCGCATTCACATGATTGAGATCGTGGTTTGATTATTTCTTGGGAGATTCCACAGTTTTACAATTGGTATCAGAGCTTTAGGCTCTAGAACCACGATTTGAAGAAGATTTGGATTGATTTCTATTTATTTCTGGAGCTATTCATCATTGATTACTTGAGATTCAGCTATGGCGATGTTATGCTGCTCAAATTTTGAGTATTTGGACTGATTTGGACTGATTTAGTGGACTTTAGTTGAATTTTAATCATAATAAGCTTAAAATTGAACTAAATTCATTAAAATCGGACTAAAATGAGTATAATTAGACCTATTCAGTGAATTGGAGGTGATTTTCGCTTGAACAAAGACTTGGAGAATCGATTGTGCACGAAATTGGAGTTTTCGCGTGCGAAATAATCAGTTTTCGCACAGGAAGTTATTTCACTTTTTACGTGATTTCGCTTGAAAAGTAAATTGGAATTTCGCTCGAATTAAAATCTCGCGCGAAACATTTGGTCGCGCGAAAAAGGTTTTCGCACGAAAGAACATCTCGCACGAAAAGTCTGATTTTTGAATTTCTGATCAAAATGTCTTCAACAACTCCTAATATAAAGCATCCTACTGCTTCTCTTCATCTTGATACTAAAATTGGTACTGGCAACAAGCCTCCGAGACTTCTCAGTGAAGACGATTATGCTGATTGGGCTTACCGATTTGAGAATCATGTCATTTACACGGAACCTAAGATGTGGAGGTCAATTCAGTATGGTCCGTATATTCCCATGTACACAAATGATAAAAGGAGTTAGTCAAGAAACCAGAACACTTATAGGACGAAGATGACATGAAGAGGCTAGAACTGGATGACAAAGCTTATGCTGCCATTACTATGGCTTTGACTACTGAAATTTCACATAAGTTTAAAGAGTTCAGAGGTGCAAAGGTGTTATGGGATGCTCTTGAAACTCAGATCATGGGCAATAAAGATATGAGTGAAAGCAAAAAGGATATGTTGAATCAAGAATTCAACATGTTTAATCATATTATGGGTGAAGAATTGGAAGTTCAGATTGCCAGATTTGTTAGACTGGTAACTAAAATGAAGAGTGCTGGAATTACTCTGGAACCAATCACGGTGAACAAGAAGCTGTTGAATTCACTTCCATACAGTTGGAACAACAATTGTACACTGATCAAGAGAACTAAAGACTTGTATACTCTTCCGTTGACTGATCTCATTTCAACTATCAAGTCTTATGAAATGGACGATAAGCAGCGAGCTGCTAATCATCTAAGTTCTCTGGGTGCTGAAAGAACTGCTCTATATGCAAAAATGGCTAGTAATCCTAATTACTATGTCAGTTGTACCCAAATGTGTCAGCAACAACAAACTGGAAGTTCAGCATCTTCTTATATACAACTAGTAATGAACCCTCAAATTCAAGTTCCAGCTGCTCAACTCTATTCCCCCATCATCCATTAACGAATCCCTCAAACTCAAGATTCTCAAAGTGGTCAACATGCTTATGTTGCTACCACTAATCCTTCCAAGCAGACAGTCCATATTGCTAAGGAACATCTTGCACTTTTCGCCACATTCATGTCGAGTTATGAAGCTTTCATGGCTGGTAGACTCACTGCTCCTAATGTCTTGGTTGATGATCTTCAACAAGTCAATCCTGATGATGTTGAGGAAAATGACATCAAATACCAAATGACCATGGTGGTATACAGGGCGAAGAACTTTGCTAGACGTACTAGGAGAAAAATGTTTGGTGTAAACAATTCTAGCAAAATCGGTTTTGACAAGTCTGACCTTAGATGTTACAATTGTGACAAACCAGTTCATTTCGCTAGAGAATGTACTGAACCCAAGACTGGTCAAACTGAAGGCCCTAAGAAGATGGTGACTGTGGAGATTGAGTCAAAGAAAGACAAAGCTAGTACTTCTGGTGGTAACAAAGCATTGGTTTCACAAACTAATGCTGAATATGACTGGTCAGACCAAATGGAAGCCCTTGATCTAACATTGTCTACTGCATTCATTGCCAAGATTGTTACTGAACCTGAAGAAGAAGAAAATTTGTTTCCTGAGTTTGTTTCTGATGATTTGATGGAAAGTTTGTTTGCTGAGAGAGAAGAAGTGAAGGTGGAAGTTGAAGAAGAAAAGGAGAAAGTTGAAGAAGAGAAGGTGAAAGTTGAAGAAGAGAAGGAGAATGTTGAAGAAGAAAAGGAGGAAGTTAAAGAAGAGAAAGAAGAAGATAAATGTGAAGAGAAAGTTGTGAAGAAAGAACACGTTGAGAAGGTTGCTGAGAAAAGGATAGTGATTGAAGAATACACTGTTGAGCCTCCAGTCAAATTCCAATGTGAAGATCAAAAGACTGTTGAAGTTGCTCCAGTGGAAGAACAAGTTGCTATAATGAAGGCGTTCATGGTTAAGAAGGTTGAGGAAACTGAAGGAGAAAGTTCTGAACCAAAGGTATATGATGATTTATGCACAAATTCATGTGTTGAGAAAGTTCAAAGATATAGAGTTCATAATGAGAACTTGGTAATGGAAGTTGAAAAACTTCAGTATCAAGCTCGAAAACACAAATCAAACAAAAAGATTTTCAAAGAAAAACTTGAAGGTTTAAACAATACAGTATATAATTTACAATTAAATCTTCATGATAAAGAATGCACAAATAATGATTTGACAAATAGAAACAATAAACTCGCCTTAGAAATTAATAGACTCAACAGTGAACTAGCCACGGCTAAATTGACTGTTGAAAAATTTGAACTTTCATCAACTATGGTTGAAGGGATTATCAAGTCACAAATGACACAGAAGATAAAAGGAGGAAAATGCGGTGTTGGATTTTCAAACATTGCTCCTCCAATTAATCATGATTATTCATGTTTACCTTCATCTGATGTAATTTCTGATTCTGATATGGTCTATGGGATAGGTTTCTCTCCATCTCTAGACTTAAAACCTTTAGTTAAAGTAAATTTGTCTGTTGATCCTATCATAATAACTACACCTAAACAATCAACTGAAAATTTTTGTGCAGATAATATGAAGGTGGATGGGTTGGTTGAAGAATGGGAGAGTGACAGTGAAAAAGAAAATGAGAGTGACAGTTTGAAAAATAAGAATGTAAAAGTTTTAAGATCTGTTTGTAATCAAACTTTGTCAGGAAATGAAAAGACTGTTGATTTGAATGAGATTAAATCAAATAGTAAATGTAATTTGAATGCAAATCAGAGGGAAAATCAGAAAGAAAAACTTGAAAAGGACTTTAAAAGTAGATTTGTTTCTAAAGGTTTAATTGAAAATGAAGAGCATATTTTTAAAGAAACAAATTCTCGATTCTTTAAAAAAAACTTCATTATAATGCTAACCTTGTGAATCAAGATATTTGTAGCCCAGATTTGCAAGTGAATGAACTTTCTACATCCAATCTGAAAATTCAAAAGCCTGATCCTTCTCCAGCATCGATTCGTATATCAAAGCCTGGTCCTTCTCCAGCACCAATTCGTATATCAAAGCCTGGTCCTACTCCAGCAAATTCTAGGACTGGTCCTGTTCCAGTATCATCAATTCCAAAAGTCACAGCTTCTAAATCTCAAATCAAAAGTAGTCATAATTCAACAATTTCCTCGAATCTGCAACAGATGAACAAGCAATTATCAAATGAAACAAAGATTCGAGAGACTGTGCAGAATGTTAAACCAAAAAGTCAATCGGACTTTGGTTTTTATGACAATTTTCATAATTGTCATCCACAGTTTGTTTTCCCCACACATGACAAAGGAAATGTTATCAGTGTGGAAACATAAATCATTTGGCAAACAATTGTCCTTTTCGACAAAAATCACTAAGCAAACAACGATTTCATAATTCTATTGCTCATAATAGAAAATTGTTTTTCACTTGTGGAAAATTTTCAAAACAAATGAAATCAAAAGTTGCTAATGATTTTAATGTCAAAAAGAATAAGAGTATAAATAATGATTTAAAAGAAAACATCAAGGTGAAAAGTATAAATGAAAAGACTGATGTGCAAAACAAATATAATAATCTCAAATCTTTCTGTCCTAACGCAACACATAGTGTGCTCAGGTCATGTTTGACTTGGGTACCAAAAGCTAAGTAATTCTGTTACTTATGCAAGGACAACCGCAAAAGACTATTGAAAGCCTATGGCATGTGGACAGCGGTTGTTCAAGACACATGACTGGGAACTTATCATTACTACAAGATGTTCAGTCATATAATGGTGGAAGAGTGATTTTCGCAGGAGACAAAGGAGGACGTATAACTAAGCGTGGTACAGTTACAAATGGTGTCCTTAGTTTTGAGAATGTGAACCTTGTTGAGGAATTAAAACATAACCTATTATGTGTGTCTCAAATCTATGACAAATAATATTCTACACACTTCACTAACAAAGAATGCTTAATCTTAAAACCGGGTTTTGTTATTCCAGATGAATGGGTTTTGATGAGGACTCCGAGAGACAATGACACATATCTTCTTGATATGCATTGTTCAAATTCTTTGATAACCGCTTCTTGCTTATTATCCAAAGCCTCGGAGAATGATTCCATGTTATGGCATCGTCGGTTAGGACATGTCAATCTTAAAAATATGAACAAATTGGTACGTGGAAATCACGTCATTAGTTTACCTGAAAAAGAATTTCAATTAAATGAACATTGTTTGTCATGTTCAAAGGGTAAACAACATAAACTTCCTCACAAACCAATTGTACACAACTCAATCGAATCAATCTTAGAACTCTTACACATGGATCTATTTGTTCCAGTGAGTGTTTTAAGTTTTTTGGTCGAAGATCTTACTGTTTAGTTGTTACTGATGACTTTTCTAGATTTACTTGGGTGTTTTTCTTAGCATCTAAGGATGAAACTCCACACCTTTTAATCAAGTTCATTACTTTGGTGGAGAATCAGACTGATAAAAAGGTAAAATGCATCCGAAGTGACAATGGGACAGAGTTTTGCAATCAAACTCTGAATGAGTTTTGTGAAACCAAGGGAATTGCTAGACAATTCAGTGCTGCAGGCATTCCACAACAGAATGGGGTTGCAGAAAGAAGGAATAGAACATTGATTGAAGCTGCTAGAACAATGATATCTGCTGCCAAATTACCTTTGTTCTTTTGGGCTGAAGCAGTAAATACTGCATGTTATGTTCAGAATCGTGTTTTAATCAATAAAAGATTAAATAAGACTCCATATGAAATATTTTATAAACACAAACCCAAAGTTAAATATTTTAAAGCCTTTGGTTGTTGTTGCACTTTGTTACATACAACTGACTCAATTTCAAAAATTTCTGAAAAGGCTGATGAATGTTACTTTGTGGGATATGCTGCTAATAAGGTTGCATATCGAGTTTATAATAAAAGAACTAGATAAATAATTGAGTCATTTAACATTGATTGGCACGAGCTTAACATAACTGATGCAGGTTCAGCTCCTTCATAGGTTTATGATTATGAATCTTTGTTCATAAATTTTAAAATTTCTAAACCTTATTCTGCAGATTCTAATTCTCAAACAATATCTTTGGAGAACAAAATCATTAAGGAACTTCCATCTTTGATATCTGATGATTCTGCTATTGCTTTATCATCCAAAGATATTCCTACAGCTTCTATACAAGTATCTGAATGTTCTGAGTCATTAGATGTTCCTTCTGAACAAATTCTTAATCAGGAGCTGGAAGAATCATTGAGTTCTCCATTATCTTCATCTTCTTCAGAAACTATGGATACACCAATCGAAGTCATTCAAGTTCCATTTGCAGAATCTCCAAATGTGTCTACTGCCTCTGAAAATCCTATTTCAGATGACACACTTGAAGAAAATATTGTGTATCAATCTCGACAATCTGAAGACGTTCTTGATAATGTTGAACACATTACTAATTTGGAAGATGGGATGGTTGCAGATGATATTCCTCAATTGAGAATACATAAAACTCATCCAACTGAAGCAATCATTGGTCCATTGCATAAAGGTGTAATTACCAGAAGTCGATCAGGAGCAATCAACACATGCCTTTATGCTTGCTTTCTATCACAAATAGTGCCCAAGAATGTGGAAATGGCACTCAAGGAAAACAGCTGGATAGAAGCAATGCAAGATGAGTTGATGCAATTTAAGAAGCTGAATGTTTGACATCTTGTTGAACTTCCAAAGGATAAGCTTCCGATTGGAACAAAGTGGATATCTCAAAACAAGACGGATGAAAAAGGTGTTATAGTTCGGAACAAAGCACGTCTTATGATGCAGGGATTCTATCAAGTTGAAGGATTGGATTATGAAGAAGTGTATGCTCCAGTTGAAAGACTTGAAGCAATACGCATATTCTTAGCCTTTGCTTCATACATAAACATCAAGGTGTATCAGATGGATGTTAAAACTGCCTTTTTATACGGGGAAATGAAGGAAGAAACCTATGTTTGCCAGCCTCCTGGATTTGAAGACCCAGATCATCCTGATTATGTTTACAAGTTGGATAAGGCATTATATGGTTTACATCAAGCACCTCATGCTTGGTATGCAACTCTGACTGAACATTTGCTTGCAAATGGTTATTCACGAGGCGCAATTGATCAAACATTATTTATTCGTAAATCAGGCGATGACATCATTTTGGTTCAAATCTATGTCGATGATATCATTTTTGGATCTACAAATGATAGTATGTGCACGGAGTTTGAAGAAGTGATGAAGAAGAAATTTGAGATGAGTTCTCTTGGTGAAATTTCATTTTTCTTGGGTATTCAAGTTACTCAATCTGAGACTGGTATTCTCATCCATCAAGAAAAGTATGTTCAGACTATTCTTGAGAAATACAAGTTTCAAGATTCCAAAGTAGCTCCAACTCCGATGGCTTCTCGTCCTACTCTTACTCCAGATCCATTAGGAGAATCAGTTGATCAACATCTGTACAGATCGATGATTGGTTCCCTCATGTATCTCACTACAAGCAGAGCGGATATCATGTTCCCTGTTTGTCAGTGTGCACGCTATCAAAGTGATCCAAAGGAATCACACATGAAAGCTGTCAAGTGGATTTTCAAGTATCTCAAGGGTCAAGCCAAACTTGGTTTTTGGTATTCTTGAAATTTTGATTTCAATTTATTTGCTTATACTGACAGTGATTATGGTGGTTGTAATTTAGACAGGAAATCGACCACCGGAGGATGTCAATTCCTGGGCAACCGACTCATTTCTTGGCAGTGTAAAAAGCAGAACACTGTATCCACATCCACTGCCAAAGCTGAATATGTGGCTGCATCGAGCTGTTGTTCCCAGCTTGTCTGGATTCAACAACAAGTTCTCGATTATGGCCTAAACATTTATGACACATCCATTTGGTGTGACAATACGGCAGTTCTGAACATCGTGAAAAATCCCATTCAACACTCCAAAACTAAACACATTGACATCCACATCCATTTATTCCATGACTGTTTTGATCAAAAACTTATACATTTAATACAAGTGCCGTCAATCGAAAACATTGCTGATTTATTTACCAAGGCATTTGATCATTCTCGATTTGATTTCCTTGTGCAATCATTGGGAATGATTAATTTTGGATAAATTGGTTTAATGAATCTTCACACAATTTTAGGGGGAGAAAATCAGAAAAACAAGTTTTGAAAAATATTTTTGGTCTTTGGGGGAGTCAAGATCACAAGATTGTTAAAAAGAAATTTTCATACATAAATGAGAAATGATATTACAAAGTTCTAAAAGAGTCTAAGTACTTTCAAAGGCTTAAATACGAATATAATTGGATTATGATTGATGTGTCGATAGGCTTTGCTTTCAGAAATGAAAAGATCATAATTGAGTGACTACACTTGAATTAAAGAGATACGACTTAGTGGGGAACATATCAGGATTCTGTGACAATGACAAAATGTTCTAACACAGACTGAGAGTTATAATATTGTCATACTCAAGCCTGTATTTGTTTGATTCAGTGATTATCATGACTATATATATATATATAAAAGATAAAAATACAAAAAGAAAAAAAATAAAACACAAAAAGAAAATAATTGAGCAAAAAGATGCCAAAAAGGCCATATAGGTTATAAGATGCAAAGAAGCACAACAAATCAAAAGATATGTCTAAAAGACATACATACTATATGGTATATATTTTCTATTTTGAGAATATTTTCTGACCATGGAAGGCAAAATCAAAATATGAGACATGTAAGTCCGGATGGCTTGTAAGTCCTAAACATCTTGAGAGGGCAGACGTAAGTTCGGATGGCTGTCAGTAAGTCCTTAAACTTATTAATATTCCATGTTAAGAGATATTTCTCAGGCTAGTTATGCTCAAATAGTTATATTTTAGGAATAAATAAATGGTATCACTGATCAACAACGCATGGTTTAAGTCAAATTGGGGTGACTTGAAATCTCGACAGTGTCTTGAAGGATAATAATTATTTTACAAAAGTTCTGATTGTGGGATCCACTGACTTATATTAAATTAACACAAAACATGATATATATCACTCCTTATGTTTCTGAGTAAAATCTGAAGTATAAGTTTAAAAGGACAAAAGATATTGACAATCAACTTAACCAGTTATTTTAAATAAAGCCGGACAGAGTCTTAACTTGATAAAGAACTATATAAAAATTCTTACAAAACAAACAAATCCGATCTTGATTCTTAAATTGTTTTCATTATTTTGTTATTTTTTGTGTAAGTGTTTTTCATTTTACTATTGTGTTGTATTATTTTTAAGACAAATAAATAACAAGATAAATTTTGAAAATTGAAGATTCATTAAATTAATTAATCACTTGGGAAATAAAACATTATGTTGACATAAATAATTGAGAATAAAAGGTTTGAAAGTTTTGAAAAATAATAAGAAAATTTTAAAAGTTAAAAATTTGAAAAACATTTCATCTCGCGCGAAATGGTAAAGTCACGTGAAACATCTTCTCTCGCGAAAGGACTTGTCGCGTGAGTTCTTGGAGTTTAAATATCATAGTGCTCTAGACGAAATCACTTTTCGCTCAAACCACACCCGAAAACCCTTGTCGCTTCGCATCCGAAAACCATTTTCGCTTACCTTCTGAAAATCAAAATTCTGAGAGCATTTCGTTCCTACTTGTTATTCTGATTCTTATCTTGTTCTCATTACATACATAGTGTGATTTAAAGGTATAATATGTTTGTTTTGGTTACTATAGCGATTAAATGTAAAGGGAACTTAACAACTTGAAACAAAAATCCTAAAAAAGGGACTTAAAAGTTGAAATTGAAAGATGAAATAGACCTAATGGACTTAGGCGACAGTGATGGAATGAATTTCATGGACTAAAATCATGTTTTGGACTGTTAATTTGAAAGTTGGATTGTGCGAATCGCACAAGGACACTGAACAGACGCGAAAGTGAGATTTCGCGTGAGAAACTATTTCGCATGAAACCTTTTCTCGCGTGAAAATTGTTCTCGCGTGAAACCTATTTTCGCATGAAAGGATTTTTCGCATGAAACTTGTGTTTCGCATAAAGTGTGATTTTCGCATGGAATTCGTTTTCGCGTGAAAGAAGTTATCGCATGAATATGATTTCGTTTGATAGAATATTTTTGAAAATTTTTCTAAGTGTCAAATTGTTTTGTTTTGCACAAATGGTATTGTCACATAAACTTAGTCTTCGTTTGATAAAACTTAATTGATGAATCTTTACAAGTGTCTAATGCATTTAGTGCGAATGAACAGTTTAATGTTGTAATTTTGTCTAAGTGTAGACAATGTTTTTGGTGTACAATTAAGTTATATTCAAAGTGTTCTAATCCTAATTGTTTGTGACAATGCAGATGGCACAAATGATTTTCAATAAAAATCATAATTGTGTAGTATACTTAGATGATGTTCCGGAAGGAAAGGAACTGTTTACATCAATGATCGAAGGACTGAAGAATTCTCGCATTGTTTATGCTATATCAGCTGACCCAGCTATATATTCCGAGTTGATAGATTCTTTCTGGAGCTCTGCTGCTCTAGAAAAAGACCAAGCTGGAAATCAAGTTATCACTGCAACTGTCAAGGATAAAAGAGTGATAGTTTCTCTATCTATACTGAACCGAGTTCTTCTGTTTGATGACCAAGAGGGTGCTCCAACCCGATTGGATGATGATATAGTGATTGACTGTTTGACTCGAATGGGATACGAGTACAGATATCCCAGTCTGGAAAAGAAGTTGCTACCACCGTATTGGAAGTATCTTTTTCATGTGGTGATTCACTTTTTGAGTAATCTTAAGGCTGGCATGGATAGTTTGAGTGTTGTTTTTGGCTCATTATTAGTCTCTCTGGTTGATGATCTACCTTTCAGTATCTCTGGAGTAATCTTCCAGGAGATGGTCAAAAATGCCACAGCCAATCCTGGAAGGAAGTTCATTATGTACCCTAGATTTGTCCAGCTGGTGGTCAACGATGCTTATCCTGAGCTTGCCACTCAGAGGTCTCCTAAATACGTTGTACAGACTATTAAGAAGGAGATTTTTACTCATCTCACTGGAGCCAGAGGAAAAAAATGCTCTGGTGAAAGTTTTGCTAAGATTGGAAAATTTTCTGAGATTGAAGAAGATATTGGTAATTTAGGAGAAGGTGCTCAAACTAATGAAGCACAGACTGGCACGTCTGCATCTGGTGCTAGAGATGATTTAGACGAGGAGATTGAAAAGTTATTTGAAGATGAGCCTGTGAATGAAGGAAGAATGGAAGGAGTTGTTCATTCTGCTTCCAGTTCAGAGACCGCGAGTGATCAGATAGGGAATGTTCCTTATGTGATTCAAACTGATCAAACACCGTCTACTCCAACCTTATCAAGACAAAATGTTGAAGATAGGGATACGGATTATGTCCCGGAGGAGTCTCCCAGCACATCGATGAGGCGAAAATGTATGGCTAAGAGGAGAGACTTTCCAGCAAGAAAAAGAGGATGAGGTATTATTCCCAGGAAACCACGAACACATGTGGTTATTACTGAGACTGAGCAAGAGCAGACTGCAGATGTTACTACTTCTGTTCCTGAGACAAAAACAGTTCATGTTTCTGAATCAGCTAATATTACTGAATCTGGTTTCTCTACTCTTCCAAGGCAAGAAAATTTGGAGTTTGATGTTGACACGTTTTTGAATACTCCTCCAGATTTTCAAGGGAGAGAAGAATCAACCAGTACTCCTCATTCGATAACATTAGAAGAAAGAGTAAAGAACTTGGAGAAAGAAAGCTTTGAGAATGTTAAGTTGATTGCTGAATTGAAAAAGGATAATGAAGAAAAGAAAAAGATGATTAACATGATTCATCTTGACTCAGCAATTAAAGATAAAAGGATAGTTTCTCTCGAATAACAAGTGAAAAGCATGTTTGATTATACTTCGGGATTGGAGAGACAGCTGAATGAGCTTAGAGAGTTTATATCTCAGACTTATTTCAATCAACCACCAGTCATCAGGTCTACTACTGTGGTTGGTGAAACAAGTAGGCGTTCTCCAAGCCCATCCCCTACTGAAAATGTTACAGAAAGAGAAATGGTCAACGAAGCTCAAACTTCTAATGAACAGCCAAGTGTTAGTACTACTGAAGATGTTCCAATTTCATCTGAAGTACTTATCACTGAAGCTTTCACTTCTACAGCTTTCGTTGAGCCAGAACATATGATTTCTTTACCTGTTGTTAATGATGAAGATGATGAGGATTTGATTGACTATGAGGATTCAGGAGATGATAATGAAGAAGATGATGAGGATGATGATGACAATGATGATGATGATGATGGTGGAGATGATGGTGGAAATGATGGAGGAGATGATGATGGAAATAATAATGATGATGATGGAGGTGATGCTGCAGGATTATCTTCGAGTCCAACTGGTGATACTAACACTAATAATGTCAATCGACCAAGTGTTAGTGATCCGGAAGGATATGATCCACTTGACCCTACTACTGAAAGTTTGTATGAAAAGGAATTGTATTCATTTCAACAATCTTCATCAGGTGTTGTAGAAGAAGAATTTGATGTGTTTGATGATTTGGATGATCAAAATGAATATACGGATATATTTGGGAACAATCTACAGGAGCTATTCAAAGATATTAATCTTGAAGAAGGAGAAATCCCAACTGAGACTGTGAGTGGTTCAACTCCTACTGATTCAACCAAGAAAGATTCTACTGGTCAAATTGCATTATACACTAGAGGTGGTTTAATGTTCAAAGCACCACCACCACCTACTGAAGCTCATTTTCTGTTTATTTCAAAACCAAAACAGAAGTATGGTGAAATGTCTTATGTGATTAGTTAGGGATATGATGGAGAGAAAAGGTTGTATGTGATAAAAAGAAAGAATGGAGAGATTGATTATCTGAAGAGCACACAAGACTTTCATACTCTACGTGCTGCTGATCTTTACTCTATGGGCAAAGCTCCGTTCTTTAATGAAAGTAACCACAGTGAAGCTGAATTAATAAGATCAATGATACGAAGGGAGATGCGAACAAACTTCAAGGACTTTAAAACTGCCAAATCGAAGGTGATTGATGACTCTACAAGAATAGATGAAAAGACTAAAGCTCCAATGAAAATAAGAGTCTATCAGCATCCAAAATTCATCAGAAAAGTCCCAGTGCACGCTCCAGTTCCTCCTAATTCTTTGAAGCAATTACTTTCATAGAGATGTGAGAAGGATTCAGGTCATGCTGTGATTAGATGTACTGACAGATCATTTAGAATCATTGATCCAGCTGACTTAATGAAGTTTGGCAAAGACGACTTAATCAAGCTATTACACTGCCCCATTTCATCTGATGAGTCAGTTTACTTTCTATCTTGCCAGTATTTGTGGATGACGGATCGAATCCTTCGGAACAAATGGTATGCTTATTCAGGATCTTACAAAAGGGCTAACGTTGATTTTGATTAATGATGTTTCACCAAGCCTAGGGGGAGATTGTAGAAGACTAATCAAGGCTCGGCAAAACATTTGAAGACTGAATGAAGACTAATTCTGAAGACAGCTTGTACGAAAGACAGATTCACGCGAGATGAAGCACTCACGTGACAAATGGTTCCACGCGAGAGATTGAACCCGCGCGAAAGATTGAGCCGCGCGATAAGCCAGTCGCGCGAGAACTGCTTTGTTTAGTATAAATAGCTTAGTTTTCGTTTTGTAATTAAGCTTTTGATCATATTTTCACTTCTGTACTGTGTGATTTCGCCCAAGACCTGTAATAGGTTGTGTTTATTCAATACAAGAAGCATTTTGTGATCAATTCTTATTTCAATCCAATCATGTTTACATTCCGCATTCACATGATTGAGATCGTGGTTTGATTATTTCTTGGGAGATTCCACAGCTTTACAGTAATACTTTGACGTTATGCTGGAAGTTAGACATTAATGCTTGTCGTTTCAAGTGGCTGGTGCGGTCCCTGATATCGGTGGGCCGAGTGAAGATCCTGTGGTGATACAAAAATGGAAGAAGCAGGGGGATCCGTTTGTAATCATTGTTAATTGCCCTGATAAAGCTGGCCTTGGATGTGACATCTGTTGGATTATTCTTGATTTTGGGCTCTATATTGTCAAAGGAGGTCAGTATATCTGCTCTTTGTTCTTCAGTTTTGTTCTTGTGATATGATATATTACAGATATACAGATTCCCATAATTTCATATTGTCTGATTTAAGTATCAATCAATTGTTTAGTTGATGTGTATATTTAGGGTTTTTTTATGAATAATATGTTACAGGGCACCCTGAGCCAGTTTATAACCTGTAATCTGTGCTGTTATAACGAAGTTTTAAACTTGTTGAACGAATCTTGTGAATTTTTGGATTGGTTTTATACTTTATGAGTTCACATATGCTCTTGATTTATGCATATGCTTGGAATATGCAATTATTGCTTTAGATATGAAGTATGGAGCATCAATAAAATGTGTGAAACATAGTAGTTTGTGTTGCGATTATGCACTAATTATAGTGAATAGTGAGATTCTATGTTGCAAGGCCGCAAGGGTACATGTGAAAATATGGGTGATTGCGGATTGATTAAAGAAAATAATCTGTTATGATTAGTTTTCATTCATTAAGATTAACTATAGTGGTTGCCCTAAGCTCATTCTTATGCTTTTTCTTTGTCTGAACTGTGAGAAAAGGTAACTTGGGTCATCTTGGTTTCCGTTTTCCCATCATAACCTTCAGTTACTTTTGATTTTATCTTTTCTCTTTAATTTACATATTGTCACTTGTCATCTATATTTTTGGTAAGATCAAAACATCTTTTGCCATATCCCCATGTTTGTGTCCTTGTGAGTTTGTGGTCAATGATTTGGGGATTTAGTCAACACTATCCGCGGTTTGTACCTTCTTTGCATCCATGAAAGTTGTCGCTTCAAAGGTACAGGATGCGTGAGATTGGCATGAGCAGGAAAAACCCCTTTGCTTCTGAAAGAATATTTTACATGAAGTTATGGGATAACATATACTTGCATTATGGTCTGTTTGCAACAATATATTCACAACAATTGTATGTGTATCGAACGTATGATGACTTTTATTATTAATTTTCTTAATGGAATTTGTTTTTTGTTTAGATATAACAACAGATGGAATATGGTGCTACATAGTATTATGGGTGTTTCCTTACTCAACTTCACCTACTGTAAGGTGGGCCAACATAAAAGAACGCCTCTTAGCAGTATGTCCAACATTTTCTGTATCAACTTATTTAAACGAGACACCAACCAAACCTGAGGCCTCTCCAGTGTACCTTCTGACATTTTGCAGCACTGATCGGAAAGGATTGTTGAATGGTAACTGCATTTTTTCAATTTTAAGTTTACTCTTAGATCATGTTTGTCAGTTTGTTTCACAATCTAATGTTTTCGATTTATCTTCTTTTTTTCTTTTTAAAATATAGATGTGACTCGAGTTCTTTGTGAGCTTGAGCTTATGATCCAGAGAGTGAAAGTAACTACAACTCCTTATGGTCGTGTCTTGGACCTTTTCTTTATTACCGATAACTTGTGAGGCATTGTCTCTAAGTACTCTTTTTCCTTTTGCAATTTTGTTTGTGCATTCCTAGGATGAACTTACTACTGCTAAGCTGTGGATCAAATTTAAACTGCATATGTGGTGTCATGTATAGATCTCTACACATATCATAAGGACTGGATATGTTCTTCTCTATGCTATCTTAGAACTTGTAGACTTAAAAGTTAAATCTTGTGAACTTATTATCTTATTTCTGGTTTCCACCCTTTCTCGATGAACCTTTTGTTAGTATTTAACCCATAGGATAAGAATATAACTGTCATGTTTTGTAAAATATTGGTTGACAAATTAATTAGTTGGAAGTAAAGACAGTGTAATACATTAATGAACCTGAGTGTTGTATATGCGTGGCCTGTCTAACTTTAAAGGATTTCACATTTACACCTATTTAAAGAGATGCATTCTTGGATGTGCCTCGTAGGTACTAAGTCAAAATGCAAAGATTATGGTAGATTGGTAGTTGAATACTTTCTCTTGATATTTGGAATGCTATAAGAGAAACTTTGAAGAATCTCAATGGATCCCTACATGGGCTGGAAACTGGAACCGAGTAGATATCCATTTGACCCGAAAGCGAGCTTTTACACGCGTGTTTGAGGGTTCTCATAATTCTTGTATTTTGAAATGCAAACAATACTTTTCAATATCAATACTCTAAGTTATGCAGTTCGGTTGATTGCAATCTTATATACTAAAGTGGTAGAATCATAGATCCATCGAGTTTGTTTGTTTCACTTCAAAAGTAACTGTAAATCGTATTTTTCTTAAAAGTATGTTTTGGAAGGTATAACAGACGAACAAGTGAAGAAATGTGTTTGAGCATCAGACTACTATCTAAAGTTGATCGTATGAATGGCACCAAAATTTATGACAAATGGAAATCACTAACTATTCGTTGACTGAGTACTCGTGATTGATTCTTGGATTTGAATATTGATCGAACATCAAATGATGCATGAATTTGCATTATAATAATGCATCAATCCTATATATGAAATTACTATGTTAGTGATCTTTATTTTTATAAACTACGGTACGTTGAGTTTATTTTTATTTATTGTTTAGATTTTTATATGCCACTCATAAAAAAGAAGGTTTTATATCCACACACACAACAAGTCTTGTGAGCTCAATACCGACGAAACCACTTTAAAATCAAAACATTCTTTCGTAATTTTGTTGTTTAGTGGTAGAGGTAGTTACTTCGATTATGAATGACTCTATTTGGTTTATGTTTTATCTCAAATGCGATGTTGAATGCAATGACTAAAAAAACCAACTTATGGTTGGTAAACATCTGATTATTTGGGTATACTTTAAGCGACTCTTAGACCATTTGGCCCATTGTCCAGGTTTGATCTGTTATTAATAATATACAACAAAAATTTTCCCCTTTTATATAAATGGGGTGAAATTGATCAATGTATATACCTGTGTAGAAGACCCTCAATTATCAAGTCCCTATAATCGCTATCGGTTTTTTAAGTGCAGTAATATAAGTTAGTTTTTGGGGACCTATATTTCAAATTAAATTAATTAATTTTTATAAAAAGGTGAAATCTTTACTAACATTTTGTGTAATTTTGCATAAACCAGGTTCATAAGCTTGTGGGGCATGAGTTGATGATTTAAGGGGAGCAAGCTTACTGAAGTGAAGATATCAGATACATAAATCAAGATTGTGTGTTTCTATTTATCTGTACTTTGAAAACCGCACAAGTATTCATAAAACGAATATCGCATTGTAAAATATCGTTGATGTCGCCGCCGCATCGTGCGGGTTCCTTAGTAGTGTGTGTGTGTGTGTGTGTGTGTGTGTGTATATATATATATATATATATATATATATATATATATATAAACAAACAAACAAACAAACCCAGTATATCCCACTCAAGAGCAGGGTCTGGGAGGGGTAGGTGGTGGCGAGTCAATCCTCTATCTTAAGAGATAGAGAGATCGCTTCCAAAGAGACCCCTAACTCGACAACAGAAGCAATAATAATAGCAAGCATGCATATTATATAACATACAACACATAGGTATATATTACATAAAGATTTAGATAGTGCATATATCAAATAAGCGGCAAGTTACATCTATACAAGGCAGATGTGGAACACGTACACATCACGCGAGTGGTCCCGCATCATGTCTTCATTTACCCTTCCTACCCACAGATCCCACTAAAAGTCCTTAATTTCAATTTTACACATCCACGCACTTCTATCCTCGATCATATGCTTAGAGAGGTGCAAGTGTACCATATCTCGCCTAATTATCTCGTCCCAAGTCAACCTAGGTCTTCTTCTACACCTCCTACCCTCTAAATTGATGTTCTATACTGCTCTAACGAGTGCTGCCATCGGTCTCCTCTTCACGCGCACAAACCATCTTAATCTTTTCTCTCAAATTTTATCAGTAATACAAGCCACCTCTAGCCTCTGTCGAAACACTTCCTTTCTTATCCGATCCAGTCTTGTGTGTCCGCACATCCACGTCAGCATTTGCATTTCCACGACCTCTATTTGTCTCCCGTGTGATTTCTTTATGGCCCAGCAGTCTGTACTATATAGCATAGCTGGACGTACTGCCACTTTATATAGTTTTCCCTTTAGTTTTGCTGGAAACCTCTTATCACATAAAATCCCTGATGCCGCTCTCCACTTTCACCATCCTGCTTGAACACGGTGGGCTACATCATTGTGTATCTCTCTGTCCTGTACATATGAGCCCAGGTATTTGAACCTAGACATCTATGGGACCGCCATACCCTGGATACTGATTTGGGTGTCCTCTACAGCCTCACCACTAAAGTTACAATGCATGTATTCCGTCTTAGAGCGACTTATCCTTAAGCCTCTGCGCTCTAGTGCTGCTCTCCACTATTTTAGCCTCTCATTAGGCACCATATTAGATTATGATATTAAGAGAATATCATCCGCAAAGAGCATGCACCACATGTAACATCCGAAATTTCTAGTCAAAATAAAAGGAAATAAAAGTATCTTGAAGAAAATAAAAAGAAGCTATAGTGGAAGTAGGAAAAGTGAAAATTTAGTATAAAAAGTCAAATACTTTTATATCTATGGGGAATGGCCGCCCATACCACCTTTTACACATCTACTTTTGTCGATCAAAGAAGAAAGAAGAGCAGAAGAGAAAAGTTTTCGGTTTCTAGAGAGAGAGCAGCTGAATTCATATAAGGTAAGCAAATTTAGTGTAATTGAGTTAGTTTTCATGGATTTTTGGCCATAAAACCGGCTTTGTCATGTTCTTATGTGTATGTATGTGTTCGGTTATGTGTCCTTGGGCATGCATAGGTGTTAAGAGCTGTTGAAAAGTTCAAGTTGAAAGGATTAAGCTTGAAAGCAGCTAAGGTGAGTTCTAGACCCTGACTTTTACGTGTTTTAAAATTCTTTTGGGCCTAAAAATGTATTAAAAATGGTTTTATAATTATTATGAATTTACACCCATATGTTTTATGCTTATATGTTGATGTTTTGTCGTTGTAAATGCTTGGTTGAGGTTTATAATGGGTGTAACAAGCTTAGTTCTGGTTTAAGTAATGTTTGGGACTGAAAAACAACTTAGAAATGTGTAAGTAGGTGCACATGCGCCCAACAGGGCCCATGCGCCTAGTATTTGCTTTAGAAAAGTTTTTAAGTAAGGTGATGCGCCCAAATAGGGCCCCATACGCCTAAGAAATTGCCTTAGAAATACTAAGTATAGACTCATATGCCCAAATAGTAGCCCATGCGTCTGAAATTGCCTTAGATATATTTAAGTGTTGGTTCATACGCCCGAATAGTACTGATGCGCCTGAATAATTCATGCGCCCAAAGTGAAAAACAATTAAGTGTAACGCCATGCGCCCAAATAGTGTTGATACGCCTAAGCAGGGCTCATGCGCCTGCATAGTGCTCATGCGCCCAACACTTGGAAAATTTTCTGAAATTTTGAAGAAAAACAGAATTTTAGGGTTTGACCCTACTTTAACCTATGGACTATTTTCGGTCTATTTTGAGCATGAATAAGTGATGGTTTATGGATAGAATATGTATAATGAAATGATGAATGTATGACATGAATATGTGTATGATGTGTTATCTTTTAATGGTTTCCAAAACGTGTATATATATATATATATATATATATATATATATATTATAATATAACATACGTTAAGTATTATGTTATTACTTTACGTAGTATGACGAATGTATGAATGAACGTAAAGTATAACGTAACAAAGTGAAAGATAACAAAAATGAAAAGTGAAACGTAATGAAAGAAAGAATGGCTTGCAAGCAAATAGAAAGGAGGTGCACGACCATATTGTCATTAGCTCAACTGTGTTAAAGCCCGGAGGATGCATACATGGTCAATCATTGAGATTGACGGGACCCTTATGGCATGCCTTAGGTGACTGGGTCACCTTCGTGCATAATGTTTGTGGTCTAATTGTAGACCGCAGGCCCAGCATGAGCTTCATGCACAATGTTTGAGGTATTGCACATTGGTTCAGATGAAAGGGAGAGATGACTTGCCCTAGGTGACTGGGTCAGCTTCTTGCACAATGTTCGTGGTCTAATTCCACAGGCCTAGCATCAGCTTCGTGCATAATGTTCGGGGTATTGTACATCGATCCGTATGAAAGTAAAGAATGATGAAAAGCATGAAAAGTACGTTTGAAGGTAGAGAATGACGAAAAGTACGAAACGAAAGAATGTGTATGAAAGTAAAGATAGTGAAAAGTATGAAATGAAAGTATGTATATGAAAGTGAATGTTAATGAAAAGAATGGAAAGAAAGTATGTATACGATGATAAAAGATCATAATTAAAGTATGAAAGAAAGAAATAAGCAATGAATATTGTTTGAATGTATGTATGTTGTGTGCTTGTATACGAAAGTAAAGTATTTTACGGAAAGGTATATTTTGTATATGAAACACATAAGGTATTTTAATACTTATAAAAATTGAACTCACTCAGTAACGCTGACTTTTATGCATTTTCAGTTGGCAGGTAATGTTGCTGAGGATGGCACACGTGGAGGCTACTCGGCAGGGCAAGACTGACATCCATTCACGCATGTTATTATTGTTTCTTTGTAATGCAGTTAACGGGCGTTTTCTTTTGTAACTTAAAAAGGTGGTATTGCATAACAATAGTAATTTACTAATGAAATGAATGGGATTTTGTTAATATAATTCCGCTACAATGTTTTATGAAATGTATACTATTATGTATGTTTAACGCTATGAATGACCAACTGTGAAGTCTCTAGGAATGAGGCCTTACAAGTTGGTATTAGAGCCGAAGTTTAAGTGAATTGGGTAAAAATTTTCAGAAAAAAAAACTAATCTTAAACTAAGAATAGGATAAAAGGAAAGGGATGTCAGCCCGAGTAGCTACGTGCCATCAGGTATTTCTTTTTCAAAGTTAATTGGAGTTATGTGGGTGTGCTAGTTGATTATGTGCTTTTAGTATATTTAGACACTGATGTAGTCAGGATAGGAAATGCTTGGGGTATGAAGAGTAAAGTAAGTGGCTAATCACAACTGGCCACTGTAATTAGGGACTTACTAAAACTTAACATAAACTGAACTATTCCTTGAATGACCGTGTTAGTGTTTGAATCTTATAGTGATTAGAGAATGGCTGGAGGTAGATCATCTGAGTCCTCTAGGGGTGGAGCACAGGGAGGATGTGGTGCTGAACCGCATGTTACTAGAAATAAGAGCAAAACTACTAAGAGGGCCCGTGAAGAGCCTGAGGTGCATCACCAGGAGGGTGGTGATGAGAGTGCAAACTTAAGGGATTCGGTGAAAGAGGCGGTGGTAGAGGAAGTCCATCAAGTCATGCAGACGATTCTACCATCTGTAGTGATTGAAGTGATCAAGGCGGAAAGAGAGGACGAGAAGAAAGAAAGAAGAATGACTATAGAAAGAGAAGAGAGGGAATGATCAGAGACCGAGACGATTGTCTCGAGTGAGGAAGAGGAGGAAGAAGCGGTGCAGGAAACTGCATGTGGTTGCAACGCGCATTCTAAAGATACAAGCCCCTAACTTTTAATGGAAATGGTAATGTTGCTGCTGCTCACCGCTGGGTGAGAGAGATGAAAGCAGTACTAGAGATTAGTGAGTGCAGGGAGGATCAAAAGGTGAAGTTTTCCACACCCTTATTTGCTGACTCGTCTCTGTGTTGGTGGGACAATATTGTGCAAGCCGAGGGCAACATGGCCATTGGCAGGATGAGGTGGGAAGAGCTGAAGAAGCTAGTGATCAAGGAATTTTGTCCTCACCGGGAACTTGATAAGATAGAGAGGGAATTCCAACAACTAGAGGCAGGCACCATGACCCACCAACAATACACCACCAAGTTTAACGAAATGGCGAGGCTGGTGCCTGATCAGGTGACGTTGGTGATGAGGAAGATCAAGAAGTACATTCAGGGATTGCCAACTGACATTTGCAAGCATTTGATCGCCACCCGGGGGTACCTTTCGCTCGGTGGTAGACCTTGCGGGTAGGTTGTACGATGAGAGGGAGGTGACTGTGGCTGAGGTGAAGAGGGCAGGTGGTGGTGACAGGAACTGGTGCAGTGGAAACACCGAAATGGTATGTGAGAGACTGAAGAAGAGATGAGACAGCATTACCCACAGTTAGTCAAAGAGTGACGAGTTTCAGGGACGAAACCTCTTTAAGGGGGGTAGACTTGTAACACCTGAAGTTTTGTCAAAATAAAAGAAAAGAAAAGAAATGAGAAAAGAATAATAAAAGTATTTAGAAAGAAAAGGAAACAAGCATAAGTGGAGGGGTTAAAGTGCAAGAAGGACAAAACTTCATTATTTTAATAATACTTTAAGTATAGCCGCCCATAACAACCTACATATTCTACTTTTGTTGACCAAAATAGAGGAAGAAGAGAAGATTTTCTTCGGCTTAGAGAAGAAAGCAGCCGTTTTGGCCTAAGGTAAGTGAATTATGTAAATTTGGTTCGGTTTTGAGGGGTTTTGACCATGAAACCGATTTCTACATGTTCTTATGTGTGTATTTGTGTTCGGGCTTGTGTGTTTTAGACATATCTAGGTGTTCAAAATCTTTGAAAAGTTCAAGTTGAAGGAGTTAAGCTTGGAAGCAGTCTAGGTGGAGTTCTAGACCCTATTTTTTACATGTTTTATAACTACTTTGGGGCTGGAAATGTATTAAAATGATTTTGTAATTGTTTTGTATGCATACACAATGATTTATGAATGTATGATGATGTTTTATGGTTATTTATGCTATATTAGTTCTTAGAATGGTAGTAATAGGCTTAGAACAGGGTGATATGATGATTAGGACTGAAAACTACTTAAAAATATGTTAAATAAGTAGTTCATGCGCCTGGATTTGCCTTAGAAAAATGTAAATGTAAGTCATGCGCCCAAAAAGTACCTCATGCGCCCAACCTTATACCTTATAATGACCAAGTGTATCCCATGCGCCTGAACAGTAGTTCATGCACCTGGAATATTTGGTCAGACGCCTAAGTATTGGGGTTAGGCGCCCCGATAGTGTCCATGTGCCTAACATTTCTCCTAGGCACCTGAATGTAAAACCCATGCGCCTGAATAGTTCATGCGCCCAAGGGTTGGTGAAAATAGTTAAGTGTAGGGCCATGCGCCCAAATAGTGTTGATGCGCCTAAGTAGGGCTAATGCACCTGCATAGTTCCCATGCACCCAACACTTAGAAAATTTTCTGAACTTTTGGGATGGACAAAATGATTAGGGTTTGACCCTAGTTTGACTTTAGGTTTATAATTATCTATATTATGCATGATTAAGATATGCTATTATGTTCCATATTATAGTATATTGTGTGACTTTACGTGGTGTATTTATAATCATAAATGTAAAGTATTATCATTAATAAAAGTGAAAGATTAATGAGGAAGAAAAGGGGAACATAAATAAAAGAATGAAAGTCTTGCAAGTAAATAAATGGAGGTGCACGACCATGTTTTCGTTAGCTCAACTGTGTGCAGTTTAGCTAACCCAAAGGATGCACACAGGGTCAATCATTGAGATGGACAGTGACCTTTGTAGCATACACTAGGTGACTTGGTCAGCTTCGTGCACAATGTTTGGGGTCTATTTAAGACCTCAGGCCCAGCATTAGCTTCGTGCACAATGTTCGGAGTATTGCACATTGGTCTGAAAGAAAGTGAAAGATAATGATAAAAGTACAAAGCAAACGAATATGTACGATAATGAATAAGGAAGAAGGTTTACCTTGATTTTCGTATGATGCATGCTCACATACGAAAGTAAAGAAAGTATTATATTGAAAAGAGTATTTTCATGTATAAATTATACAAGGTATTTTAACGCTTTTAAAACTAGAACTCACTCAGCAACACTGATTTTTATACATTTTCAGTTGGCAGGTAATTGATGCTGAGGATGGCACGAGGGTGAAGCTACTCGACGGGGCAAGACTGACATCCATTCATAATTGATGATATTGTTGTTTTGTAATGCAATTAAACACTTTTTTTGAAACCACTGAGCAATGATGTATTGCTTAACAGCAGTAGTTATTAATGAAATGAATGGTTTTTGGTTAACTTAATTCCGCTGCTAGATTTATAAAATGTGAAATGTTTTATATATAATACTATGATTGACCAACTATGAGGTCTTCGGGAACGGGGCCTTACAACTTAGTATCGGAGCCAAAGTTTAAGAGAAATGGGTAAATTATTTTCAAAACCTAAATTAAACTGAAAATGGGACGAAGGTAGGGATGCCAGCCCGAGTAGCTACGTGCCATCAGGTAATTCTTTTCTTAAGGTTAACCGGAATTATGTGCATGTGCTATTTGACTTATGTGTTCTTAGTAGATTTAGATACTGATGTAGTCAGGATAGGAAATACTTGGGGTGAGAAGGGTAAAGTAAGTGGCTAATCACAGCTGGCCATTGTAATTAGGGACTTTGATAGGATCAAATGTACAGATTTGTGATGATATTAGTTAACAATTCAATGAAACACAAACAAAGTAATCAAATCAAAGCACAATATCAACAAAATTTGAAGAGTTTATTGATAATAACAAAGACAATTACAATATGTGTAAGTAGTAGATTCATCTATATTAACCTACACAAGTCTAAGTTATATATACTACCAATAAACAGAAAAAGGAACTAACTAATTACAAGACTAGTCCCTATACTATTTACAAAAAGATAAAAAGACACATAAAGACAAAATGTTAATCTTTAAAGAAGTACTAACAATACTCCCCTAAGATTGACATTGCCTTCGGTCTTCAAAATCTTCAGTCTTCAGTCTTTTTGTTGTCTTTTTCTTCTCTTGTCTTCTTATCTTCGGTTGATCTTCAATCTTTATCTACTCCATTCTTCTCAGCTTCATTCTTTTATCTTCTATCTTCCTGCACACGTATCTTCAATCTTCAAAGAAGTCTTTTGGTTCTTCTTTGACTTTAAACATCGGCTTCTTTTTAAATATATCTTGTTCCTTCAATGCATTAGCAATGGCTGACTTGAACTTACTGGCGAGAATTCCCTGTTCAGTTCTTGAATCATTTTGTCTTAATCTCCATTTGGCTCATTCTTTCCAAAGTCTCTTTTGATAGTCCAGTAATGTCGATATTGGCATATAACTCGATAGGTTTTGAGCTTTCCTTTGAGTATACTTCCAATACACATTTTCTCGAAATGTGCATGAACTCTATATCTTTTATGTCTTTCTTCACAATGTTGACATATGCAAGGGCTTTTCGCAGAGATATTCTTTCCATAGCTGCATTCATCACGTTGATGATGGAAAGAAAATATTTCTTATCTTGCTCAGCTACATCTGGAGACACCTTCTCAAACTTTTGTATTGATAGAAATGAAATATAACTTGGATGAGGCAATTTGAGCTCAAAAGCACTAGTGTAATCATGTACTCATCACAGTGTTCGAGATTACGGATCAGTTTAAGCTCAAAAGTCTTTGTGTTATAGAACCATCGAAGAATTGGTTTGGACTTTTGGGTGCCATCTATCACTTTTAAGCCCGGGGTTGTAACTTTTTCAAAATATTGGTCATAAAATTCAACCATAAAATGCTCTTTTTCAGTCTGTAACCCCCTTATCTTTTTATTCTTCTTCAACATTGCAAAGTATTCCTTATCTTCCTGATCACATCGAGTTTTAAGGAAATTACTTGTTCTTGCTAATCCTCTTCTCAACAATTCAACAAACATATCACCTCGTTTGGATTCAGATGGATTGATCAGAGGTAGTTTGTTTAACTCTTTTAAATCCTACACCGGAAGCTTAATGATGCTAGAGTAAAAATGATAGACATCACAGACTGCATTTACTCTTTTAATCAAAAATGCATCAAACACCTCATCATACTTCCATGCAATGATCTTGACTTGGTTTGTAAAATCTGGAGCAATCATTGCATTTAACAATTCAACAACTGATTGTCCTTTTTGTAAGACATTTCTTACCAAGTCACCTGTAGATCTGGCACTATCAAATATTTGTTTATGTACAGTGGACGCTTTATAAACTTGCTTTTCTGAACTAGAGAACATCTTAATCAGCTCTTGTCTACTCTCATGAGCACTAGTCTTTTATGCCATTTGTTTGATCTCTTGTGGCTTTAGAATTCTTGTCCTCCTTCTGATATCCAGATACTGAGGATTATCAGTATCTAGAATAATCATTTTGTTCGATTGCTTCTCAGCTTGCTGGAAGCTTTTGACAAGATTTCTCAATAAGACAGATTGAAGCCTTTTTAATCTTTTCCATGGAATACTCATTTCTTCTGGGTCTAGATGGTGCACCTCTGATCTGGGAACTTCCTCAATGTTTATGCTCTCTTGAGCTTGATTCCATTCTCCATGTTCCATGACAATCTCATTTGGATCAATTGGGGCGACTGACTCAGCAGCTATACACTTCTTATATTCATCATTGATTTGAGAAACCATCAGCCCATCCAAAAATAACCAATTGTATTTCATCCTCACAGGATAATCATATCTATCTTCAAAATCTGGAGGAATTTCACCATGTTCGTGAACTAGTTCAAGTGGAGAGAGTTTTTTCAAATTGAGTTTCATCAATGTCTTCATCATCTAGTACCTCATCGTACCAGTCATCACTATATTCTTCTTCAATGTCTTCTAAAGCATCAATTTTCTCTTGAACAAATTGCTCTTGTTCTCCTTGCATCTCTTCCTCACCAACTTTTTCTATCCTTTGTATTTTAGTAGAAGATTCAGGTAGAACTGTATCTTCTATATCATCTAGTTTTCTCTTCCCGTTCTCCATCTTAGAAGTCTTTTCAACATCAATTGGAATCATTTCAGAAACAACCATGATATCTGGAGAGTTAGGCTTTTGTGATTCCTTTGACTTACTTAGCTTATCTTTTAATCTTTCATTCTCTTTAGATAATTTCTTATATTTCTCTTTAAGAAGATCATAATCTCTTATCATCACTTCAAAGTTCTTGATGACATCTTCTTTATCTTTAGCAAACACCACAAGCTTTTCATCCTTGCTTTGATTTTCTTCCTTTAAATTTTCATTTTCTTCTTTCATCTTATTCATTTCATTTTCAAAAGATATGTTCATCTCTTTCAGCTTTTCATTATCAGCTTTCAAATCATCAATTGTTCTCTCTTGAGTAAGATTTTCATCTTTTAGTTTTTCAAGCTCATCCACATCCAAGATGTCTTCAGTCTGTACAGAAATGTTTTATGCTGTAATGACTAGTGTATCTTCAGTTTCTTCATGAGCTGTATCTTGAAAAACAGGCTCTGAAAGCATTGCTTCCATAAAATCAAAGTCAAATGTTTGATTTTAAGAATCTTCATCATGCATAGTAGTTTTAGCATACACATTTACATCTGCTTCTTCATCTTGTGCTTCATTCATAGTTTCCTCATGAATGACACCAGCAGATGTTCCTTCACCCAAGTCATGGGTCTCAGTAACATGATCAGAAGTAGTTCTCTCACTGCTAACTGAGTGACGTGCTTCAGCAGCACCATCAGCACCATCATCATCATCATTATCATCATCTTCTTCTGATGAGCTCTCAGTAGCATCACCATCCTCATTATCATCATCTTCATCATCATTATCATCAACCATTTCGTAAACAACATCTTTAATTAGATCATTTGGATCTATTGGTGCATCTTCAGTTAAGTGGAAGTGTTGTTGGTTGATGTCCACATTATCCATTGCTACATTCCTTATATAGTCAAAGAGAGGAATGTTTGGGGAACTTGTGATAACTGCAAGTCTTTTGTAAACTACTTCAGACATGTGCTCCAATTGCAATTTATCACCTTCCACACCATCAACATATAGATCAGGGTTATCTTCATTAATAAGCAATTGAAGAAATCTAGGATACATCAAGTACTTATGTCTCCTTCCTCTTTCTAAGTTAAAGATAAATCCATTCATGATCCATTTAGCCATATTGAATCTCCTGTTGGTGGCTAAAGCAATGATGGGTGATGCAATGTCCACAGGGAATGAATCCTAACCTGCACTTCTCTTGGACATGCACTGCTGAATGATATAGCATAGTAATTTCCAGTGGTTACACCCTGGCCCTATAGAATTGCTTCTTTCGGAAATGATCAGGGTGACCCATCTATAAGAATACATCCCTACATTCATTGAATGTATACTCTGCTAAATCTTCAGGGTCATTCTCCCCAAGTCTAAGAGCTGTCCTTATGGCCTGCTCAGAGACTTTAAGAATTCTATCATTGGTGATAAATGCTCTCACCACTTTATTCCCAGCCTCATCTCTTTCAACTTTAGCTATTCTCCAGAATTTTTTATTAGTCTTGTATGTATCATAGGTCTTGCACACATTGCATATACATATCTAGTCCTTAGCAAGAATCCAATCATTTCTTCATATCCAGTGGCCTCTCTACTATCTTCATCTAAGAAAGCAGCCACGTTATGCTTTGGCTTAAACTTTAGTTCTGCCATCTGCACAAACAAACACAGAATTATTATATATATTGATAAATTTGAAACGATTTGATTATGTTAAACTTTGAATTGATATAAATGAATTATTATGTTAAACACTGTGCTATACACAACATAAACTGAGCTATTCTCTTGAATGACCGTGTTAGTATTTGAGTCTTATAGTGTTTAGAGATGGATAGTGGTAGATAGTCTAAGGCCTCTAGAGGTGGAGTGCGTGGTGGACGTGGTGCTGAGTTGCGTGTCATAAGGAATAGGGCTAGAGATGCTAAGACAACCCCTACAGATGCTAAGGTTCATCATCATGAGAGCGTCGATGAGAGCACGAACTTGAGGGCCTCGGTGAAAGAGGTAGTAGTAGAGGAAGTTCATCAGGTCATACAGACGATTCTGTCGTCTGTAGTTACTGAGGTGATTAAGGCTATGAGGGAGGATGAAAGGAGAGAAAAGAGGAGGACCACTGGGGAAGAAGAGAGAGAACAACCAGATACTGAGACAGTTGTCTCGAGTAAGGAGGAAGAGGAAGAAATTGTGTAGGAAACCGCATGAGGCTGCAACTATGGGGCATTTCAAAGATGCAAGCCCCTAACGTTCGATGGAAATGGCAATGTTGCTGCTGCTCATCGCTGGGTGAGAGAGATGGAGGCAGTATTAGAGATTAGTGAGTGCAGGGAGGATCAGAAGGTGAAGTTTTCCACTCACTCATTTGTTAACTCAGCATTGTGTTGGTGGGACAACATTGTCCAGGCTGAGGGTAGCCGGGCCATTGGCAGGATGAGGTGGTCAGAGTTGAAGAAGCTGGTGATTAAGGAGTTTTGTCCTCACAGGGAATTAGACAAAATTGAAAGGGAGTTCCTACAGCTGGAGCCGGGAACTATGACGCACCAACAGTATACCACCAAATTCAACGAAATGGCGAGGCTGGTACAGGATCAGGTGACGCTGGTGTCGAAGAAGATCAAGAAGTATGTACAGGGATTGCCAGCTGATGTTCGCAAGCATTTGATTGCCGCCTGACCTAGCACTTTCAGGTCGGCAGTGGACCTGGCTGGGAGACTATACGATGAGAAAGGAGTGGCGATGGTTGAGGTGAAGAAAAACAGGTGGTGGTGACAGGAATTGGAGTAGGAAAAGGTTTGGACGTAGCGGTTTCACTCCAACACAACAAGAGGATGAAAGTGGATGACCATAAAGTGGTGTCATCAAGTTCAAGAATAAAGAAGTATGGCAGATGTGGGAGGGAGCACACTGGTGAATGCAAGTGGGGATTGAATGTATGCTTCAAGTATGTAAAGCCCGGCCACATTGCTAGAGACTGTAGGGTGCTGAAGTGTTATAGTTGTGGCGAGGGGGGCCACGAGAGAAAGGATTGCAAGAAGCCGAGGGCGGAAAGTTCTGGAGCGAAGAAGAAGCCGGAGGAAGGAGGACAGAGGGCGAATGCTAGAGCCTTCACAATGACCAAGGAGGAGGCCAGAGTGGACTCCGATGTCGTGTCAGGTATGTTTCTAGTAAACGAAACTTGTCCCTCTTTATTATTTGATTCTGGCGCTAGTAGGAGTTTCATTTCTGCCGCTTTCTGTGCTAAGTTTCATGTTAGTAGTAGAAGTATCGAAGAGCCATTTGATGTAGAAACTGCTATCAGTAAGTCTACTAGAATCTCTGATATGATAGAATGGTGCAACATAGAACTAGAAGGCCATAGGTTCCCTGCTAAACTATTTTTGATGCCCCCAGGTGGATTTGATGTAGTACTAGGGATGGATTGGTTAGCGACCTATGAGATGAATATTACGTGTCGCAAGAAAATGATTTGATTGATTGCGCCCGATGGAAGATCGATGACGGTCTACGGTGATCGCATTACTACGGTTTCGAAGGTGATTTTGATGGCGGTGGGGGGGAAGTACATGAGACGTGGATGTAGTACCTATCTAGCTAACGTGAAAGACGTGGAGGCGTCGGTACCGCAATTGTCGGATGTACCATTAGTATGTGACTTTCCAGACGTGTTCCGAGAAGACTTACCCTGTGTGCCACCGGATCACGAGATTGAGTTCCAGATTGATCTAATACTCGGTGCATAACCTGTTGCCAAGGCACCGTATCAGTTAGCTCTGACCGAGATGAAGGAACTCATGGACCAACTGCAAGAATTGATGGATAAAGGATTTATTCCCTGAGTATCTCTCTATGGGGTGCTATGGTCTTGTTTGTGAAGAAGAAAGATGGTAGTATGCAGACGTCCATCGACTACCAGGAGCTGAATAAGTTGACGGTGAAGAATTGGTACCCGTTACCGAGGATTGATGACTTGTTTGATCAGCTTCAAGGTGCCAATTGGTTCTCGAGAATAGATCTTTGATCTGGCTGCCATCAATTGATGTTGAAGGAGCAGGATATCCCTAAGACAGCTTTTCGCACGCGTTATGGACATTACGAGTTTCTTGTTATGTCCTTTGGCTTAACTAACGCGCCAACTGCCTTTATGGATTTAATGAACCGAGTGTGTCGGCCAATGTTAGATAGATCAGTGATCGTGTTTATTGATAATATCTTGATTTATTCAAAGAGCGAGGAAGAACATGCCGGTCACATACGTGAAGTGCTAGAGACACTTGATTTTGATATATTACATACAAAATCTTAAAAAGGAACTCACTTGGATTATATTTGATATGTTAATAGGCTTGACTTTCAAGAATAAAAATCTCCATGCTTTGTGATGCACCGATCTAAATTCTCTATGACTGAAGTGGGTTATACATCAAGGTTTTATGATAACACTGATTCCATGCTAAAACAGACTGATAGTTACAGTCTAGTCATACTCAAGCCAATTCATTTATGATTCAGTGATTTTCATGAGTATCTCATATATATGTATAAAATGAAAAGAGATAAAGATGAAAATCAAGCAAAAACAAAGAATAAAATTGGAATATGACAAAATAGCAAAAAGATGCCAAAATTCCATATAAGAATAAAAGATGCCAATGTGTATAATAATAAAAGATATGTCAAAGACATACATACTATATGATAAATACCTTTCTTAAGAATATGTTTTGACACAAGAGGCAAAATCAAAAGATGGGGTATGTAAGTCCAGATTGACATATAAGTCCGAAATATCTTGCGAGGATAAAAAAAATCTGATTGGCTGTTAATAAGTCCTATAACTTGTTAATATTTTGTGTTTAGAAATATTTCTCAACCTAGTTGTGCTCCAGGTAGATATTATTGTAGGAATTGAATCTTGAGGCTTGGGAAATCAAATCAAGATGATGAAGATCTAGTCGCACGAGAACCTGAAGTTACCTCACGAGAAGAACATCTCGTGCGAGAACTATGCGAAAAGTTTATGGTTTAGTATAAATAGTCATTAGTTGATGCAATTAAGTGAGCTTTTGTCATTCTCCTGATTTCACATGTAATTGTAATCATTCAAATCAAAGAGCACTATACATCAAAGTTTATTTACATTATTGTTCACCTAATTCTCTTTCAATCTTGTTACTGTGATGATTATATTCCATGTTTTTATCACGAGATTGATCTGATTCATAAAGTGTTGATCCATACAATTGGTATCAGAGCTTAGTATGCTCTAGATCGATTGATTTGAAGATTGAAGAGTGTTTTTGAAGTGCTCTTGAGCTCTAATTTGGATTTCTTTGAAGATCAACTTGATTTCTGCTATATTTTTATCGCTTTTGAAGATGTTGAGAGCTGTTTTGTTGTTAATTGAAGAGTTGATGATTTTCATATGATTAAACGAGCTAAACTAAATAAATTATAGACATTTAGGATCAAAATTGAACCTAAATCACTAGAAATCTTAATTAATCAATTTTGAACAATTTGATGAAAGATTGAAGGTGGAATCATCAAAATTAGGACGAAAATAAATCAGTCGAAAACTTGTTGATCGCACGTTAAAAGTTCTAATTCGCGCGAGAAGTGTGTGTTTCACAAAAGTTTGTTGAAAAGTTTGTCAAAAAAATTTCTTTCTCGCGAGAAGGTTTTTTTCACAAAATTCAGTTAGAAAACTAACCGCGTGATAAATTAGTGCCTGTTCACATGAGAACTTTGATCTTCATGCGAAAACTTCAACTTTAAAACTTTTTGAAAAGTTTGCTTTCTAAATTTCAAGATGGAAAATCTAAAGCACATCACTGCTACCCTCAACCTTGACAATGAGATTGGATCTAATACAAAACCTCCTTGACTTCTCAGTGAAAAAGATTATCCCGACTGGTTTTATCGTTTCAAGAATCAGTTTATTTACACCGAATCCTGGATGATGCAGTCCATTAAACAAGGACCGTATATTCCCTTGTATAATAATAATAAGGGAGAGTTGGTGTCGAAACCAGAACACCTCTGAGATAAGGAAGACACGAAGAAACTTGAGCTTGATGACAAAGCGTGTGCTGCTATCATTATGGCACTTATTACTGAGATTGCTCAAAAGTTCAAGGATTACAGAAAAGCTAAAGATTTATGGGATGCGATGGGAGACCAAATAATAGGCAATAAGTATATGAGCGAAATCCGAAAGGACATGTTGAACCAAGATTTTAATATGTTTAATCATGTACCTGATGAAACTTTAGAAGCTTAAATGTCCAGATTTGTTAAGCTGATAACAAAGATGAAGAGTGTTGGAATTATCTTGGAGAATATTTCTGTAACAAGAAGTTGTTGAACTCTTTACCATATAGCTGGAACAATAACTATACCACCATCAAGAGAACTAAGGATTTGTTAACTTTGTCCCTTAGTGATTTCATTTCAACCATTAAGTCATATAAAATGGATGACAAGCAAAGAGCTGCTAATTACATCAACACAATGGGAGCTGAAGCATCTGCATTATATGCAAAAATGGCTAGTAATCCTAATTACTATGTCAGCTATTCCTAGTTATGTCAACAACAAGCAGCCAATTCTGTTAATTCAAATGCTAAAGATCGATCCATGTCTCAATTTCAAGCCTCTTATCAAAACTATAACAATCCCGTGCAATCTTAACCACAACTTCAAATTTATCCATAAAGTCTATCCACTTAACCCTCACAATAACCATTTGTTGTAAATTCTCGCCCAAACAAGAAAAAATCATTCAAATAGCTGAATAGCATATGACTCTATTCATAACTTTCATGAACAACTATAAAGCTTTCATAACTAGAAGACGCACTGCACCTAGCGTCTTAGTTGATGACTTGCAACAAGTTAATCCTAATGATGTTGAAGAAAATGATATCAAGTATCAGATGGCTATGGTGGTGTACCGGGCGAAGAATTTTGCTAGAAGAACAGGGAGGAAAATGTTCGGTTTAAACAAGTCGAGCAAGTTTCGGTTTGATAAAAACAAGTTTGAGATGTTATAAATGTGACAAACCAGGTCACTTTGCAAGAAAATGTAATGAGGGAAGGTCAGATCAAACTTACATTGAAAGAAGATGGTGACTATGGAAGTAGAGTCAAAAGGAGATATAGCAATAATATCAAACAAAAGAGCTTTGGTGTCTCAGACCAATGAAGAATAATTGGTCAGACCAAATGAAGATTCTAAATATCAATCTATCTGCTGTTTTGTTAGCTAACATTCAAACTGATGAAGAAAGTGTTGCTAAAAATATACTTGTAAAATTTGTGTCTGATGATTTGATAAGGGGTATCTTTGCTGAAGAAGTCTATGAGAATGTTGAAAGGGTGGTTACTTAAAAAGCTGTTGAGATTACTCTAGCTCGATCAAAAATGATTGTAGAGAGAAAGGAAGAAGTTGAAGAAAAGGTTGTTGAGTTTACTCTGGATATAGATAAAAAAGACTGTGAATGTTGTTGAGGAAACTCCAACACCTGCTTGTGATAACACTATCGATGCTGTTGAGATCACTCGTGCATCTAAAGCAGAAGAAATGATGGAACTAAAAGCCTTCATCGTAAATGTCATACCTGAAGATAAGAACAAGCAAGGAGAGACTGATGATGTACATACTAATCTCTTTTCAAACACATGTTTAGAAAAGGTTCAAACATATAGAGTTCACAACGAACGCTTGATTCTAGAAGTTGAAAACTTCAATATCAAGCTCTTACATATAAAAATGATGAGAAAATGTTTAAACAAAAGGTAGAAGGATTAAACAAATTGATTTAGCAATCAAAATTGAAATTTCATGATTAAGATTATAACATAAAGGAATTGAAAACACGTAACAATGAATTATCTTTAGAAATCAATTAACTTAATGGTGAACTCTTATCTGCAAAATTGACTGTTGAAAAATTTGAGATGTCCTTAAATATGGTTGAAGGTATAATCTAGTCTCAAATGACTCAAAAACTTAATGGTGGAGTTGGATATTCTAACATTACACCACCAATTAATCATGATTATACATGTTTACCTTCATCAATTACCACATCAGATTAAGAGACCTATGGATTAGGTTTTCAACCAAAGGCAGACTTAGTAACTCTAGTCAATGTTTCACTAACTGTTGATCCTGTCATAAAAGCTAAAATTAAAAATTAATCATGAGAATTCTTTTGCAGAAAATGTGAAGAAAAATGGGTTGGTTGAAGATTGAAAAAGTGAGGATGAAATAGATTTGAAGGAAAATAAAAGTTGTAATGAAAAATCTTCATGCAAATCATCATCAGTCATCAATGAAATTTTAGATGTTTTTCTTTCTACAAATGACTTCTCAAAAATGTCTAACAAAAAACAGAAACTAAAATAAAAAATTGATTTTAAAGATAATGAAAGAAAACGTATCACAACATAAGCATCTGACTTGAAAACTGATTTTAAGAACAGATTTATTTCAAAAGGAAACATAGATAAGGAAGATCATATCTTTAAAGAAACAAATGTAAGTTTCTTTAAAAATAAATCTGCTATTACTGTTGTCTCTGTGAAACAGGATGTTTGTAGATCAGGTATCAAAGAAACTGGTCCTATCCCAGTACCTACACCTCAATATTTTAAAGCTACAGTTCATGTCTCATTGGCTTCAGAGATGAATAAAACTGTTAGGAAAGTTTAAATCTTCCGGAATTGTAAGGATCAACATAATAACACAATTGATCTTGTGAGAAAAACGCGGAATATAATCACTCACGGTAAGAAGAAGAAGTAAAATCAAAAGCACATGAACATGAATGTAAATAACTACATAGTATATTGCTCTCTGATTTTGAAATGCTTAGAATATGTATGAAAATCAGGAAATGACAAAAGCTCGCTAATTACATTAAAAAAAACTTCTATATATACTAAATCTAGAAGTTCTGGCACGAACACATATTCTCGCGCGACAACATTTAGTCGCGTGGGAACATGTGTTCGCGCGAGAACTTCTAGATTTAGTATATATAGAAGTTTTCGTAATGTAATTAGCGAGCTTTTATCATTTCCTGATTTTCATACGTATTGTAATCATTCCAAAATCAGAGAGCAATATACTATGAAGTTATTTACATTCATGTTCATGTGCTTTTGATTCTACTTCTTCTTCTTACGTGAGCAATTATATTCCGTATTCTCCTTATGAAATCAATTGTGTTATTGTGTTGATCCTTACAATTGGTATTAGAGCCAAGTTGCTCTAGATCAATTGTGTTATTGTGTTGATCCTTACAATTGGTATCAAAGCCAAATTGCTCTAGATCGATTGAATTGAAGATTGAAGTAAGTGAACTAAAGTGTTTGTGAACATTGAATTGCTTGATAGTCGAAATTCTACTTGATTTATGCTGAATTTGATCACTTTTGAACATGATGAAGCTGATTAACTTGGTGCTAGATGAATTGATGATCTTTTTTAGCTTATTCGAGCTTAATTGAATCAATTAGAGACAATTAGGATATTAATTGAATCTAAGTCACTAATTGAACACTTAATTAATCAAATTTTAATCAATTTTCTGAAAGATTGAAGCTAGAAACCTTTGAAATTGAAGAGATCAAACAGGCGAAAAGTTTATGAATTTCTGCGAAATGTTTGGTTTTCGCGCGAGAAGTTTGTTTTCGCAAGAGTTTGTTACAGAGTTTGTTATAAAAGATTCCATTCGCGTGACAGCTTTCAGATTTCTCAAAATTCAGTTACAAAAGTTACCTCGCGAGAACTTTATATCACGTGAGAACTTGGAGTTTGAAGAATTTCTGAAAAATCTAATTTCTAAGAGAGAAAAATGGCAAATCTGAAGCATATCACTACGACTCTTAATCTAGACAATGAGATTGGTACTAGCACAAAGCCATCTCGCCTGCTCAAAATCAAAGGTTACCCAGACTAGGCACATCGGTTTGAGAACCATGTCATTTACACTGAACCCAAGATGATAAGATATATCAAGAAAGGTCCATAAATCCTGATATACAAAAATGACAAAGGAGATTTGGTTCTAAAACCTGAACATCTTTTGGATGAGGATGATTTGAAAAGGATGAAGCTAGATGATAAGGCTTATGCTGCCATCACTATGGCACTTACCACTGAGATAACACAGAAGTTCAAAGATTATACTAAGGATAAGGATCTATGGGATGCTATCGAAGAGAAAATCATAGGATACAAAGACATGAGAGAAAGCCGAAAAGATATGCTTAACCAAGAATTCAATATGTTCAATCACATTCTTGGTGAATCATTAGAAGCTCAAATGTCTAGGTTTATGAAGCTGATCACAAAAAATGAAGAGTACGGGAATTACTCTTGAGAATATAGCAGTAAACAAAAAGCTGTTAAATTCTCTTCCATATAGCTGGAACAATAAGTGCACTACCATCAAAAGAACTATAGATCTATTTATCTTGTCAATAAGTGATCTCATCTCAACCATTAAATCCTATGATATGGATGATAAGCAAAGAGCTGCAAACTACATTAACATAATGGGAGCTGAAGCATTGGCATTGTATGCCAAAATGGCTAGTAATCCAAATTAATATGTCAACTACTCTCAGTTGTGTCAATAACAATAGGCAACAACTTCTAATCATCCAAATATCAAAGATCAATCATTTCCCCGATCCTTGCCTCATTACCAAACTTCTCGTCTAAATCCTTATATCCAAGCTCAAATCCAATCACAACCTCAAACCTACCCACAAATTTAAGCTTTTCAACCAACACAACAAGCTTTAGTTGTAAATTCGCAACCTAACAAACAAACCATTCAGATAGTTGAAGAGCACCTGGCCCTATTTATTTCTTTCATGAACAATTATGAAGCCTTCTCTACAGGAAGATTAAGTGCAGCAAACATCATGGTTGATGAATTACAACAAGTAAGCCCGATGATGTTGAAGAAAATGATACTAAATATCAGATGGCCATGGTGGTGTACAGAGCAAAGAATTTTGAACGGAGAACTAAAAGAAAGATATTTTGTCTGAATAACTCAAGCAAAATAGGGTTTGATAAGTCCAGTTTGAGATGCTACAGCTATGACAAGCCTGGTTATTTTGCTAGTGAATACACTGAAGTCAGAGCAAACCAGAATGATCATGGAAAGTAGATGGTAACAGTGGAGGTGGAAACTAAGAATGATCAAGCCAATACATCCAAAAACAAAGCCTTGGTGTGTTAAACCAATAAAGAGTATGATTGGTCAGATTAGATGGAAATTCTTGATATCAAGTTGTCTACTGCTTTGTTAGCAGAGATCCAAATAGTTGATGAGCATGTTGAAGACAATTTACTTCCTCAGGTTGTATTTGATGACTTGATGAATGGTGTGTTTGCTGAAGAAGAGAAGGTTGAAGCTGAAATAGTTAAGGAGAAATAGATTGAGAATGTGAAAGTGGAAGAAGTGCAGGATAGTGATGAAATAACTATTGAGATACTCCATCTCAATCTCAAAAGAATGAAGAAAAAGTGGCAAGGACTGTTGAGTCCACTCCAGTCAATATGGAAGAAACTAAAGGAAAAGCTGTTGAGTTAACTCCAGCTAAAGAAGAAAAGAAAGTCAAAGCTGTTAAGGAAACTTCAGCATCTGCTTATGCTAACCAAGATAATACTGTTGAGATTACTCTAGCATCTGAAGCAGAAAAGTTTATGAAGAATGGCTTTATAGTAAATGTTATCCATGAAGAGACAAAGAAGCAAGTAGAAACCAATAAGGTATATACTACTCTTTGTTCAAATGATTGTATTGAAAAAAATACAAAGATACAGAGTTCATAACGAACGCTTGATCTAAGAAGTTGAAAAACTTCAATATCAAGCTCGTAAATATAAAACTAATGAGGAGAAAAGATAGATAGATTAAACAAAATAAATTTGTCAGTTAAATTAGATCTTTATGATAAAGATTGTAACGTAAATGATTTGACAACTCGTAATAATGAACTATAAAGATTGTAACGTAAATGATTTGACAACTCGTAATAATGAACTATCTTTAGAAATTAATAAACTTAACAGTGAACTCTTGTATGCAAATTGATTGCTGAGAAATTTGAATTATCTTCTAATATGGTTGAAGGTATAATCAAGTCTCAAATGACACAAAAAATTATTAGTGGTAAAGGTGGAGTTGGTTATTCAAACATTGCACCATCGATTAATCATGATTATACTTTATTGCCTTCATCAATTAACATTTGTCATGAAGAGACCAATGGATTAGGTTTTCAACCAAACTCTGACTTAACATCTTCAGTTACTGACTATTGACCCTGTCATAAAAACAAAAATTAAAGTTCATCATGATATGAGATGGACGGGTTGGTTGAAGAATAGGAAAGTGATGATGAATTAGTTTTTAAGGAAAATAAAACTTATAATGAAAAATCTTCATGTAATTCATCATCTATGATTAATGAAAGTTCAAATGTTTCAGTGCTACAAATGTTTATACAAAACTGCCTAACAAAGAAAGGAAACTGAAATCCAAAAGGCAGCATTGATAAAGAAGATTATATTTTTAAGGTTACAAATGCAAGTTTCTTTAAAAATAAGTCTCCTATTTTTGCTAACACTGTGAAACAAGATGTGTGCATATCAGGTGCCAAAGAAACTGGTCCTGTTCTAGTACCTTCCATTCACAAGGATAAAGCTAAGCTTAAAGCGTCGGTAGCCTCAGAAGAAAATTATTCTTTTAAAACAATTAATAATAAAAAAAAGGAAAACGAGAGACTGTTAAAGAATCTCTTGGCCAAAGAAAAAGCCAGATTCTATGATAACAGTAGGTGTTATCATCAACAGTTTGAGAAACCGACTCGAGAGCAAAACGTGTATCATAATAAGTGTTGTTATGTGTGTGGAAAGCCAAATCAAATGGTTAGAAATTGTCATCATCAGCATCAATTGACAACTAAACAAAGATTTCATAATTCTATTGCAAATAATAGAAAACAATTCTTTCTTAATGCCAAATTTAAAAAAAAATTGAATCATTCAAACTCTTTCACTGATAACAAAAATGTTCAAACAAACACAAATTTGTAAAAGGGAAATACAACCAATAAATCTTTACATATTAATGATGGCAATTCATCTTAAACACAAACTACTTTCAAGAAATTGGTTACAAATCTGATCAAACCAATTCAAAAATAGAAAATTAAAACAACTCAACCTCAACCTGATATTGTTGAAGATTATATGTTTAATGATAAAAGAGATATGATACTGAAATCTGTGTCATATTTAGATGAAAAATTGTAAGTCGTGCTACTCTTTGAAGAGATTGTTTAAAAATGTGAAAAAAGATAAAAATGAATTAATATGTTATTTTGAAAATTTACAAACCGGTGTTAATTACTTAACTAGTGATGTTTGGTCGACTCCTCATGGTTCACCGGACTCGTTCATTTATGTCACCACCCATTGGGTTGACCCCAATTCGTGACAAATGATGAAACGTATGATTGCGTTTGAATTGTTTGATTATCATCAAAACGGCCAAAACATTTTTCTTCTTATTGATAAAGTTATTAAAACGTATAAATTAGAAAACAAAATATTTTCAATATCTTTTGATAATGCGTCAAATAATACGCTTGTGATCGATCATTTAAAATTGAAATATAAACCAATGTGTGACGGTGTATTTTTCATAATCGATGTGTTGCGCATATCATAAACTTAGCAATTTAAGACGGTTTAAGAATGATTAAAACGCAGATAGATAGTTTTAAAAGAATGTTACATGACATTTTTAGCAATAACCAAAGATATAGTAGATATCACAAGTTTTGTAAAGACGCAAATTCCAAATGTTTAGGTCCAAAATGGGACGTACCAACATGATGGAATTCCACTTGTAACATGTTTGAAAAGGTTATTGAACAAAAAAAAGTTTAATAGCCTTTCATCATAGTTTGGTGAGTGTTGAAAAGACAGATAGTTATCATCCATTAGGTTGGCTCATTATTGAAGAAATAAGCATATTGCTTTAATTTTTTTTGAAAACGCAACTACTTGTCTTTCTGGAGTTTATTATCCAACGAGTCCGTTAGTATTTCACCAAATTTATTTAGTAACTTCAAAAGTAAATGAAATGTCGTTTAGGAGTAGACCTTATTCGGATATGGTAACCCCAATGAAAAAAACTAAAAAAATATTTAAAAAAAATGCCTCCGGTTATTACATGTTATTAAATTCTTGTTTAAATTTATCGGGAGTGGAAACTTCACTTGATAAAATTACTTCTAATTTGAATTTAGAAGATGATAACTCGTTTTATGGTAAAACTTTAAAAGCTAATTTCAATGATCAATTAGGAATAACGTATAATGTTTATTTATTAAAATATGGTGAAACATCACAAATCCATGAGTCATTAAAGCATGCGGCAAATTCTGAAAATTTAAATGATCCAATGTTTGATTTATATAATACTTCAAGAGATGAAAGTAATAAACGTCAACGTGCTAACACTCCGAGTAGCGAACTCGGGAGGTATGGTGGAACAAACCTTTTATCCACCATGAATACACATAAATTTAAACATTTTGATTTGTTGTCTTGGTGAAAAGGTAAGAAAGATCACTTTTTCATCCTATCCACCTTGGCTTTTACGGTAGCTTCGGAATCTATTTTTTCTGTTAGTGGCAGGGTAATATCGATAAGACGAACTCGACTCACTCCCCAAGCGGTTGAAATGTCAATTTGATTGAAGGATTATTTGGATGCCGCGGAAAGAGTAAAAGACAAATGCTCACTTGAAGGAGAATTGAAATACGAAGCAGAATTATACGAGGACGATGTAAAGAGTGGATTGACACCCGAATAACCGATGATGAAGCGGCATATGATGAGAATCTTCGTAACAGCTCCGGTTCTGGTGGCGAAGAATAAACGTACAAGTATGCAACGAACGAACAAACGAACGGAGAACGACTAGTCGACTAGACTAAATGTTTAGTTTTTAAAAAAACTATTATTTAAACTTCTATGTTGTTTAAATTGTTTATATGTTTCATATATTATATATTTCACTTTCATTATATGTTTTATATATTATATATTTCATCTCATTATATGATATTAATAACAGTATTAATAATAAAAATTTTAAATTAATATAAAATGATTTAATTAATATAAAATAAAAAATAAAAAAATAAAAACCGAACCGGTTTAGGCCCGAACCGGTCTCCAAATCGGCCCAAACCGGTTTAATAGTGTTGTGATTTTAGGGCATGAAACCGGTTTATGACCCGAACCGGTTTGGAGCCAAACCGTTTTTGACTTTCGTTGACCAATCCGGTTTCGGTTTGAACCCCAAACCGATTTGGGCCCCAAACCGATTTGGGCCCCAAACCGATTTGGGCCCCAAACCGATTTGGGCCCCAAACCGGTTTGAAAAAAACTCACTTTGTACACCATTACCCTCAGGTCAATGGACGACCGAACCACTGGGCAACTGTAACATCAATTATATGTTTGAAATATGGGAGAAATACCATTCTGATAATATTTTCAAAGGAGTGCAACTATAACATCATCAATTGTGACAACTATTGATATCCACAAGAATTTATAATATGCAATAATGTATACAATAGATTTATAAATTTCTAACAACTGGTGTTTATCGTCGGCAAGCGTTGCGCGCCTGATAGCCGTTTTGAAACAATTTTGAAAATGTATAACATAGGGCTCATAGTTAGGGGTGTTCATTTTCGGATAGTGAATTTCACTATCCGAATCCGAATCCGAAATTTCGGATATCCGAAATTCGGATATCCGAAATTTCGGATTCGGATTCGGATATCTGTTCGGATATCCGAATTCAAAGAAATTTTATATTATTTAATAAATTTTATAAAAATGTAATAATTTTTATTAAAGTTTTTATCGCATATTCGAAGTTTTTTTATTAAAATGTTCTAATATCTAAAAATATCCGAAATATATAATTAATATTTAATATTTTTAAATTTTTATAAAAATATTTTGGATATTTCGGATATTTCGGATATCCGAAATATCCGAAAATTCTGAAAATCACTATGCGAATCCGAATCCGAAATTTCGGATATCCGAAATTCGGATATCCGAATTTTCGGATATCCGAAATTTCGGATATCCGAATTTCGGATTTTCGGATATTTCGGATTCGGATTCGGATTCGGATTCGGATTCGGATATTTTTGAACACCCCTACTCATAGTTAGTGTTCAGTTCCGGCTGTGAACAATAATTGGTAGCCACACCTAAGCAACCAAAACCACTCTTGAATCTCATAACAACCCTTGGAACACATTAGTAACAAGCCAAAAATAGAACAAAGAAACTGGTGATGAACATTGAGCCAAATCCAAGTCTTAGATGATGTGGTCCTCATCATCATCGACATATTCCGTCGATAAAATACACATACTCAACCATATACATAAGTCGGTTATACAACAAGCATCACAAAACCATTATGAGTGGTAACCCATGATGGAGAACCACTGGTCTGCAAACCAAGAACCAGACATAGGGGATGGGACACCGTCATGGCCACAACATCAATAAGGGTACAACAACTAATGGGCGACAATGGTGGCCACACCACAACCGTTGACTGGGCGCACTGTACATCTGAAAACCCTAAATGGGTTTCTAAGGGAAAGGAAAGAAATGGGCAACAATAATGGTTGAACCACCATTGCCGCCACCGCTCAGACCCAAGAGGCCCATCGCGTGGTCTACCAAACCACAGAAGGATGGCCGATCGACAATCGACCCCACCGTCGTCACCACCGTCACAAACGAGGTAAAAAAAACCCACCATAGACGCCACCCGCGACCGGCAAAGACCGTTCAGCTCCCTCTGGTAGAGAGATCATCATAGACTCCAAGGCAAACAGCCAGTAGACCAAACGGCAAAGCTCACCACCACCTCGACCAGAGGTGGGAGGCAGAGTGACAGCGGAGCCCAATACCATCGTCCGACCACCGGTGGAACCGAACATGGCTGGGAAACCGCCGCCTCCTCCACTATTACCGGCACAGAGAAGAACAAATAATGAAATCACTACCGTCATCGTCGCCTTTGCCACCACTAACCACCAGCAACACACCCAAAAAAACCCACATGAAACACAAAACCCTTAAGTTTCAATAGAAATACATAGGACTGGGGGCAAAGTGCAAACCCCAATAAGTTTCGTGGCCAAATCACAAACATAGAAGAATCCACTGCTTCTTCACCTTCCTTTTTAAATATATAGGTTAATAAACACATTTTAGCGTGACCATTAAATCTCTGTACCGTTGAGACGATTGCAATCTGTGCCACTTATTGTCACGTTTTAATATATTTATAGATTTTTGACAAAAACACATTAAAATGTGTCCGTTAAATCCGTGTTACCGTTGAGATGATTGCAATCTGTGCCACAAAGTGATTGTCATGTTTTAATATATTTATAGATTTTTGACAATAAACACATTAAACCGTTACCACTAAATCTGTTAAATTTGTGGTCGTTCAGATCATCGCAATATGTGACATTAGGCTTCACTCCTCCCGAAAATGAACTCTTGAAAGCTTTATTGTTTGAACGTTAAAATGAAAACCAAGATGAATAAGTAATAGCAATTCTTTCACTAAGCCCACGTGATGCAAAACGATAAAAAGTAAAATAATACACACATTTGAATAAAATGATATATTGTCACAACCACAACACATTCAACAAACATTTGTACACCGATTACACTTCTCTAGAGTCGATGTACTTATTTAAATATAAGAAAATACAATAAAAGCAACCAAGCATTTAAACAAATTGTTCTGAACCCATTGGCATCATCACTCCATAGAAGCTTCTATGATGGATAAAATCGAATGAGTCTTGATGATTTTGTAGTAATGAAATCCCGCATCTTGTAGAATTCTCTTCCACTCCACTTCAGTCCTTTCTTTCCCGCCATCAAAGCTTGTTAGCATTATTATATCCATATTCATACGAATCTCATCAAAGACATCATCTCCACTCGGATTCAGGATGATATCAATTATAATAACTTTTCCATTTTTTTTAATCAACGATTCTCGAAATTTTCTAAGAACTTTTAAGCACTTTTCGTCGCTCCAATTATGCAATATTGACTGTGAAACATAGCATTAATTACAATGGATATATATTTGTAACTTCATCAACGTTTTAAAACTTTCTAGTCTATTACAAATTCTAAGTTGTTACTGCTTACTTCTGTTTTTATGAAGTAATTCGTACATTCATCTTAAAATTAAGACGAATTTGGTTCAAATGGTGTTGTTAATTATATGCACAGATTATCTTGGAAAATTTTTTTAATTTTAGATTAGTCAACTACTGTTCCATTAATGTATGCATCATATCTCAACACAGGAAGATTCATACCTTTAACAAGAATGATTCGGCATGTGGAATGGCCGTAAACATGTCACCTCCAACATGGGTGACTCCTTCATATGAGGGCGCAGATGAAATAACATGAGGCAAATCAAAGTTAATACCTTTAAGATGTGGATATGCTGCCACAATCTTACTTATCACCACCATATTAAATCTGAATTTTTTGACTTTTTAAAAGGTATATAAAATGTCTAAATTACCCTTTTCTATTAAAAAACGAGGTAAGACACATGGCATAATCTTATGGCATAAAGATTTAATCAATGGTCTATATTTAGTTAAAGGGTTCTTACATTAACCATGGGTTCTCAATAGAACTTCACCTACATATATATATACATACTAGCTATAGTAACCAGTGTGTTACACTGGTTGAATAAATAAAAAATTAATATAAAAAAATTTATTAATTATAAAATAATATTTTAATATATAATATCACTGAAATTATGTATTAGAAATGACTGTAAGTTATAAAATAATGATATTAACTTTTTAAAACTTTATTTTTTTTAAAAAAAAGTAAAAGTTTTGTTCTAAAACAAACCATATAAAATTGTCATTTTTAAAATTTTTTTATTATAACTCTTAAATTTAATAATTTTTGGTTTTAAAAATATAACTTTTTAAAAATACCAATTTTAAATATTTCGTATTTTTAAAAAAAGTCTTATGCTTTAAATAAATTTATTATTTTATAAAAAAATTATTTATTTAGAAATAACATTAATAAATAGATCTCTTTATTAATTTATTAAATCAAAAAAGTGTTAAATAGTATTATTAGTAATTAAGGTAATTATTTAATAGGAGAGAGAGGCGGGAAAATTTTGGTGAGAGTGATTGTGGTGTTGACACGTGTTATCTCAGATACCCTTTTATTAGAGTAGCCCAAGACTTGAATCAGGAGATTCTTTTCAAGCCTTTTCCCCTATAGAAGATCTCCCTATATATATATATATATATATATATATATATATATATATATATATATATATATATATATATATATATATATATATATAGGTAGAGGTTCTAATAAGAAATGATTTTTGCCTAAGTATGCTAAGAAGGAATAAGATGATGACATGTGGCACTCTTCAAATTAGGGTTAAAGGGCATTATGGTCATAAAACACACTCATTAATCCCTTTTGTATTTTATTAAAATGTAGCACAACCAAACACAGCACAATGTCTCTCAGCTAAATCAGTAAGTTTATGAGGCTAAATCATATATATATATATTCTGCTTGAAAGCGAGAGCCATATTTTCTGCTCCCCGAAACCTCACAGCTTCTCTCTCCGAATCTTCAGATGATTAACATATTATTGTTGCCATTGTTGATCCAAACAATACTCAAATCACAGCTTTCAATTCGATAACCTAAACCTTTCTAACGACGATCACTATCCACCAATGGAGAAGTTGAAAGAAGCCCTCATTCAATTTGCGCATTCAAACCCTAGTTTCTTCCCAAATGATGCTGCTAATTCGTATCCAGCGTTAATCGAACAGTGTTTTCCTCAATTCTTTCCAGATTTTCAGACCCCTGATCATCCGCCTTACGCAGCTGTAAGTATAATTGTTCGTATTTCAAGTTTGGTGTCGGGTGAATTGCGATTTTAGGGCTTTTTTGGTGTTGAATTGGGGTATATGTGATCTACTAGTTGTATGAAGAAATTGTGGAGTAATCTTGTTGCTTTTGACGATGTTTGAATGATTAGGATTGCAGGAGTTGTTTATTGTTCTTGTTTATGGGTTTGAGATGTTTAAACGTTCAATGAATCTTGTTTATGGGTTTGTGCTGTATTGTGCTGTATTGTGCTGTATTGTGCTGTATTGTGCTGTATTCATTTCGATTGGAATCGTTTTGTGCTGTTTTATGAAATACAGCACAGACTTGTGCTGTTTTATAAAATGCAGCACAACCTTGTGCTGTTTTATGAAACACAGCACAGCCTTGTGCTGTTTTATATAATACAGCACAGCCTTGTGCTGTTTTATGAAACACAACACAGCCTTGTGCTGTTTTATAAAACACAGCACAACCTTGTGCTGTTTTATGAAACACAGCACAGCCTTGTGCTGTTTTATAAAATGCAGCACAGCCTTGTGCTGTTTTATGAAATACAGCACAGCCTTGTGCTGTTTTATGAAACACAGCACAGCCTTGTGCTGTTTTATATAATACAGCACAGCCTTGTGCTGTTTTATAAAATGCAGCACAGCCTTGTGCTGTTTTATGAAACACAGCACAGCCTTGTGCTGTTTTATGAAACACAGCACAGCCTTGTGCTGTTTTATGAAATACAGCACAGCCTTGTGCTGTTTTATGAAACACAGCACAGCCTTGTGCTGTTTTATGAAATGCAGCACAGCCTTTTGCTGTTTTATGAAATACAGCACAGCCTTGTGCTGTTTTATGAAATGCAGCACAAAAACGTTAAAAATGCAGCACAACGTCACATAATTTGATTTTTTTTTAAAAAAAAACTATAGTAATACTATACTCAAATTAAAGAGAAAAAAATGCTTGATTTTATGGTGTAATTTTTTTAAAAAAATAATGTCGTATGAAAAAGTTATTAGCATTTAAAAAAATAGGGGGGGAATTTTAAAAAGTCAACAATTGTGGGTAATGTAATAAAATACCCAAATTACCCTTGATTAGTTATTTTTTCTACACTTTGATCTTAGCCCTTAATTAGATAATTAGAAGGCTAAGATTACTTCTTAGCATACTTAGGCAAAAATTAATTTGTAGGGGAACCTCCCTCTATATATATATATATATATATACACACACACATATATTTATATATATATATACACACACACATATATATATATACATACATATATATATATATACATATATTATATATATACATATATTTATATATATATACATATATATATATATATATGTATATATATACATATATATATACATATATATATATACATATATATATATATATATATATATATATATACATATATATATATATATACATATATATATATATATATGTGTGTGTGTGTATTTGTGTGTGTATGTGTGTGTACGTATGTAAACCAATAATATAAAAACTAAGCACCTACTAAATCTAAAAACAAAACAAAACAATGTACTCTTCCAAGTTCCAACATTACAATATTTTCTTTTTGTTTCCATTTATATATCTCCCTTCTCAATGTCTCCACTAGCAACAACCTTTCAACTCCGGTAATACCTCCAACTCCGGCATCATATATCTTCAAGTTCATATAATGCATGCTAATTAATAATATAAAACGTGGGGGCCTATTGGTTAGTTGTTTGATTTTTAAAGAAATTAACACGTGGCCGGGGCAATGTTAAGTGTGGACCTTCCCCCACAGGTCGCTGGACGACTGAACCACTGGGCCTTGGGTACCATTTTTTGGTAATCATTAAAATATGAGACAAACACCATAATGATAATATTTCCAAAGGAGTCCAACGGTAACATTAATTGTGACAACTATTGATATCCACAAGAAATTATAATATGCAATAATGTATGCAATATATTTATAAATTTCTAACAATAAACACATTTTACGGTGATCATTAAATCGGTGGTACCGTTGAGATGATTGCAATCTGTGCCACAAAGTTATTGTCATGTTTTAATATATTTATAGATTTTTGACAATAAACACATTAAAACATTACCATTAAAACTGTTAAATTTGTGGTCGTTCAAATCATCGCAATATGTGCCATTAGGCTTCGCTCTTCCCTAACATGAACTCTTGAAAGCTTTATTGTCTGAACTTAAAATGAAAACCAAGATGAATAAGTAAATAACAATTCTTTCACTAAGCCAACGTGATGCCAAAGGATAAAAAGTAAAATAATACACACATTTGAATAAAATGATATATTGTCACACAACCACAACACATTCAACAAACATTTGTACACCGATTACACTTCTCTAGAGTCGATGTACTTATTTAAATATAAGAAAATACAATAAAAGCAACCAAGCATTTAAACAAATTGTTCTGAACCCATTGGCATCATCACTCCATAGAAGCTTCTATGATGGATAAAATCGAATGAGTCTTGATGATTTTGTAGTAATGAAATCCCGCATCTTGTAGAATTCTCTTCCACTCCACTTCAGTCCTTTCTTTCCCGCCATCAAAGCTTGTTAGCATTATTATATCCATATTCATACGAATCTCATCAAAGACATCATCTCCACTCGGATTCAGGATGATATCAATTATAATAACTTTTCCATTTTTTTTAATCAACGATTCTCGAAGTTTTCTAAGAACTTTTAAGCACTTTTCGTCGCTCCAATTATGCAATATTGACTGTGAAACATAGCATTAATTACAATGGATATATATTTGTAACTTCATCAACGTTTTAAAACTTTCTAGTCTATTACAAATTCTAAGTTGTTACTGCTTACTTCTGTTTTTATGAAGCAATTCGTACATTCATATTAAAATTAAGACGAATTTGGTTCAAATGGTGTTGTTAATTATATGCACAGATTATCTTGGAAAATTTTTTTAATTTTAGATTAGTCAACTACTGTTCCATTAATGTATGCATCATATCTCAACACAGGAAGATTCATACCTTTAACAAGAATGATTCGGCATGTGGAATGGCCGTAAACATGTCACCTCCAACATGGGTGACTCCTTCATATGAGGGCGCAGATGAAATAACATGAGGCAAATCAAAGTTAATACCTTTAAGATGTGGATATGCTGCCACAATCTTACTTATCGTCACTCCAATACCACCACCAACGTCCACTAGAGTTCCTTCTAGGCTATGAAAGTCGTAAGTCGACATGATCGCATCAATCTCCATCCTCGTTCTACATGCCATTGATTCATTGAACAGTTTGTTTGCCTCTGGGTTGCGAGAAAAAAAAGTGAAGACCTCGACTCCGTATGTCTTAAAGGCAGCAGTACCCCCCTCTTCAATGGATTGATTTAGATTATAAAATGGCGCCAACATAAGTGGGTCTGTGAAAGACTTTGCTATTGGTGCGAGGGTGTCACTCGAATATTCTACAAGAAATTTTGAACAGTCGTTGAGTGAGTAAAGTGGTTCTTCGTGTTCCCCTTGATGATGCACCTCATCAAAAATTTGTTTGTGGACCAAGAACCTCATGAGACGCGAGAGGCCGTCGATATTTAGCGATGGAGACCCTATCCCTTGTGCGATTTGCAACAAGGTTATTGGTCCATCATGACTGTTGATTATTCCAGCAATGTTGAGTTTCAAGGCACATCTTAAAGCAGCACTACTTAAGCCACCATGCAGAACTTGAAAGAACCTTGCTTGGCCTAAGATTTTGGCATCGTCTACAACATTAGTTACTCTACTCATTTCCATGGATTGAGAAGAAGATATGACTATTTGTGTTGTGGGATGTTTGTTGATATGAGGGTGGAGTATTGGAGGTATTTATAGAGTTTAAGTTGATTGATGGATTGTAACTGAAGATTAATATAACAAAATCGAAAAAACATGTAAATTAAAAAAAGGCTTGTCTTTTATAACTTTTTCTATAAAGACTTTCTTTGATAGATTAGTCTTATTTATCAACAGAAAAAGGCATATAATTGTCTAGGATACTAAACTAATAAACTAATAAATACGATCCTTTGAAAATTTTATAGAAATATATAATTTTATAAGTTTAGTAAGAAATATAAGTAATTGCCCTTCATTATTATATTATTATGTATTAATGAAATGTCAGCCAGTAATATAAATATTTGTGTATTAACAAACTTCTTTAGACACACTTCTTTAGCCAAAATGTAACTGGGTTGCATCTGATTCATGTATGGGTTTTATAGAGTAATTTTTAGACCTTTTAATATAAAAAGATAAGATATTACAGTCTGTAGTTACGTGGTTTGAACTCATTTTTTGATTGCGAGTAACATCACACGTGTCTTAGGGATTCATGTGTAGTGTGATACGTGCATGTAACACCACATTAACTGAATTCACCCAACTACCCCATGCTTGAAATAGTTTATTAACATCAAAACAATCACTCTCATCCACTCGATTAAAATCTCCCTGACAAATAGTTATACTTTATGTCAGTAATATATATGTGGTCTTTTGATTATTTGATATATTTATATTGGTTATTTGTGTGGTCTTAATACTTAGGGTGTGTAATTTGATGTAAGTTAATATTGTAAGGGGTTAATATGTAATATTGGTGGTTAAATTGATTAGGGAGTCTTTTTGCCATTTAACTATTCACACGTTTTCTTCTTCCCTGATCTCAAGTACGTATTTTCATCAAGAGAAGAAAACCCCAACACCATAAAAGAATTCAATCCATCATATTGGGATTAACCGTCATGACTTCATCTTCATCTCAAACTCAAAATATGATTTTTTCCCCTTCAAGTAAGTTCTATTAAATTTACTCTATTGATGATTTGAGAATAGTATAATCGATATCATATGTATAAATTAATTCTAAAGTTGGTAATAAGTAAGAATTGACTACCAATGATACTCGACCCAAATATTTAAGGTGAGATATCTTAAAACTTCATTAAAATAGGGATGTCTGGAGTTAAAGTCTCATCTACGAAAAAAAAAAGGTTTTAGGTTAGGTCAAAGAGTTTTATTACCTAAAGCGTGTTTCCTTCTGATATTGGTCTCGTGTTTGGGACCGACGAGGAAGGACTGATATACTAGCTCCCCTACGGGGATGTGCCAGCCCATCCTGATGATGGTCTAAGGTTCAGGATGAATCATCGTCATCTTGTCGGCGGTGGCGGCGATGATGACGACGACAACGACAACAAGAACAACCAACAAATATAATTATTGTTTACGCCAAATGAAAAGAGCATAGGTGAAACCCGACACATCGTGTGGGCCAACCGACTATATCTATATATAATATCATATATATAATGTATCTCTTTATAGCAAATTTACATTTGACTTAATTATAAGATACTAACAGGGGACATTTTTGGTTTTTAATAGTTTTGTTATATATTTAATAACATATTATTTAGATTTAATTACACGGATTGTCCCTGTGGTATGTACTTATTTTACTTTTGGTCCCTGACTCTTAGAAATTAAAAGATTAGTCCAATACTTTACAAAAACATAATATGATTGGTCACTGCATTGGATGAACGTTAACTTTGACTGTTAAATCGGTGTGAAATGACATAAATATCCTCGGTATTATAATATCAATTAATACACGATATTATAATACAATACAAATCAAACACAATCACTTCCATCCCACCCACCCTCACTGTCACCCCCGTGTAAGGCCCCGTTCCCGGGACGCTTACAGCTGGGCTGTTAGGACCGTGTACGTACGGAGTACTAGCTGATTCAACGTGAAACCAAATCAAATAGTGCGAAATCCTATTTGATTGGCGATCCAATCAGGGAGAACGTTAATGCGATCAAAACTAACGATGATAATACGTTAAGAATTGATTAGAAGTGATCAGAAACGTTCTATGAAGTTGGAAGGGACTCTCTGGACGAACTGGGACGGCTAGGGTAAGAATTCTTGAAGTGTTTTGTTTTTCCACGAATTAAGTGGTATTTATAGGTTACAGCTTTCATTCGTACGACTGAGCCATGCGTATGGCTCAGTCGTGCGACTGAGTCGTACGATTGATTCATTCGTACGACTAAGTCAGTCTTATGACTCAAACGTGCGATTGACTCAATCACTTTGTTCAATCGTGTGACTGAATCATGAGACTTAGTTCAACACATTCCTGAACCTTTAACGATGCAGAACTATGTCTACCAACTATATACCTATATAACATGTTCATATAAGCGTGTAACAATCAATCATATTAATAGATATAACATTCAACAACCAATAAACATTCAATGAAGAGTTTTTCATTTCATATATCAAACATTACATCAGTGTTACAAAATGAAAGTCAATTACATTTAAGCTCACTAGAACTAGAACTAGGGACATGTGTACCAACAAACTCCCCTTGGACCTAGTTCTATCTAATCTTTGACCTCCTTTTTAAACTCTTCAAACCTTTTAGCTCGTTCTTCTTTAGAGACCCCAGCATGGATATTAAGTGCAAAGCATAAGCGTATGACATGTTGGAACTAAAGTGCTAGCACTATATCCTGCGTATCAAAACATAGTGGGCACTTGTACAATGTGTAGACATCAGAAGCAGACAAGTTTGTGAGCCACATTGGGTCAAATACCCTTATTGTCTCTACCGTCCCCTCCTTATCCAAAACTATGACGGCCTCTCCAGTGTGCTAGTCATAATACCACCATTTGAAATGAGGTGCAAAATCTTGTGGCATCTCCCTCAATGGAATATGAGACATTGTGCGCGGAGGGTGCCATTTCAAGACTATCTTTGGTCTTCTAGTAATGGGGTTTACCTCAGATCTTCTGATATACCTCGTAGCCTGTTAAGGTTTGAAGTTCACCCACCTGGTAAGATACTCTCGTTTCAGCGCAGCCTCAACCAGCCTGACATTTTCTTCGAGTCAACATACAACAGCTTCAGTCGTGCCAGCTGGTTGAGCTCAAAACCAGAGAGAGTCTTTAGATCATGTGGAAATCTAAAGTACTCGATTCCCCTCTCCCTCTTCACTGCGTAAACGTTAAGATCCTCGAAATAAGCCCATGCTATAATCTTCCCTGACACCTTCAGATGCTTCTTCACTTTGTAGACCTTGGTGTAGATACTTGGCTTAGCTACAGCGTGCTAGGCTCGGATCTCTGAGAAACAAGCCGCCCATTCAGCCTTTCTGATATCTACATCAGCGTCCGAGGCTGGGGCTTGGCTTGTAGGTGCTTCTGCTTCCTTTTCCTTCTGATTCAGCTTCTCCAAAGTATCACTGCCGAGAGTACTACCCAGATCAGGAAATACATTTCCCTCACGGTCAGTATACTCTAGATAATGCTAAGCTATGACGTCCTCGATCTCTATCTCGTCTATATCATTCAGCTCCTCGTCACTAGCCACATCAAAAGTAGGAGCATCCTTCACTATCTCATCTGGATTTAGATGGAACATTTCAGCAAGTTGCTCATCAGTGAGGTCATGAATTATTTCTCCTTCTTCAGGAGTATAGCTCACAGACCTCCTGACGATCCCTTACAGATCAAGTATCATAGTCAGTTGAGACTTGATCTGCTGTAAGGGAGCACCATCGTACTCATCTTGCTGAAATGCTCGATCTGCTTGATTTAAACATGTAGCACAACAATAGTTAGTATGTAATCAAGATAATCAAACACTAAATAATAAATATATACATTAATTACATAACATCAAATGATGATTTCAAGTACAAAAGCTGAACAAAATATAACATCTAATCTTTACTTTTGTCTTGAATCCTCTCTGTGTTTTCAGCTAATGGTGAGGTAGGCGGGGCAGATGATGATACTCCTTGGTCTTGTTTCTTCTTTGTCCTTCGCTCTTAACCTTGCGCAGAGGCAGATGCAGCTGCATCTCCTTCATCATCCTCATCATCATCCTCCCCACCTCTTGCTTCACCATTACCCTCATCATCATCATCACTATCATCCTCTTCATCATCATCCTCATCATTATAACCATCATCATCTCCTTCACCGATCTTCAGAGGCTCCTCTTTAAATCCTTTTAGTTGGAGCATGATCTTCTTGTTTGCAGCCTCTAACTCCTCCAGCTTCTTGGCAGACTCCTCCTTATGCTCTTGGAGTTGAGCTATCTGCTGAGCCTGCTGAGAAATCTTCTAAGCTTGAGAAGCATTGAGCTCCTCCAGCTGACGTAACTTAGCAGACTTCTCCTTATCAGCTGCTAACATCTTCAGCACCATCATGTATAGTGCTGCCAGCTATTCCTCCACTCCAATAGGAGGGAGGGATGATCCGGTGGGGAATGTGGAAGGGCCAGCTTGGTAGCTGGCGGTGGTAGCAGTGGCTGAGGTGAATATGGGTGGTGGAGTATGAATAGGTGGAGTGGTATGGGGGGTCGCTATGGTAGGTGGTGTAGTGGTGGTAGGTGGTGAGGTGGTGGTAGGTGGTGAGGTGGTGGTAGGTGGTGAGGTGGTGGTAGGTGGTGAGGTGGTGGTAGGTGGTGAGGTGGTGGTAGGTGGTGAGGTGGTGGTAGGTGGTGAGGTGGTGGTAGGTGGTGTAGTGGTGGTAGGTGGTGTAGTGGTAGAGGTGGTGGTGGAGGTAGTAATCAACTTGATCCTCCGTCTCTTTGGCTTCAGCCCATGGGGCTGAACCATCCTCTTCAACCGATTCCCCCTGGACCCGGAGGCTCCCCCTTGGCTACTGGGCCGATCTGGGGTGTATGGGGATCTAAAGTAGCCTCCCCAGACCCACCCGGACGTCCACCAACCGTCCTAATCCCTCTCTCGGTGGCAACCACCCGGCTGCCCACCGTCCGAGTCAGCGGTTCCTCGTCCGACTCCTCCTCTTCATCAGGCTGGAAGTCCTGATGAAACACAGCTGTCTCTAGATCACCGTGTTGAGATGGTGGAGATGTAACATCCGCGGTAGTGGTCTGAGTGTGAGACGGACCTGTATCTCCACCATCACCACTATCATCATCATCTGAGTCATCATCAGGAACAACTATCGCCTCTATATCTGAATCACTATCGTCGTGGCGCCACTTCCTCTTCGTCGGCGCCACATAGTCTTCACGGGCCAGATGCCCAAATAGTCTCCTTACCGGGGGCTTCACTTGCTTCCCTCGGTACACCCTCATCCTCCCAAGGGTGGTGTCATCCATCACCTCGAGGACAATAACATCCTCCTTCTCCTTGGGCAGCGAAGGGAGCTTCTGATCTATAATCATTTGCAGAAAGCGTGGATACATGCAGAAGCTTTCTTTCCCCTTCGCCTCTATGTTCTCAACCATGTATGTGAAGATCATCCTGGAAAAGCTAAATGGATGATTTAGCACCAACGCCACGTAGGCGTTCTGCATCTGGTCGGAGAGCTCGTCGAAGCCACCCTTCCTGGATGCGATGCATCTTAGCAGTACATGGGCTAAGTATTTAAGCTGGGAGCACAAGTTGCTCTTGTTGAGCATGCTTGTATTAATGTCCCCAGAGTACTTAGCCCTCATAAAACAACCTTGAACAGTGAGGGGATGTAATCGGGTGGGGCAGTCAGAATCATCCCCGAACTCTAGCACTGTCCTGATATCCTCCTCTGATATCTCTATGGCCTCCCCAAATATAGAACTCCTGATGCGATGGGGCTCAGAGGACCTATCAACTACAGTGCTTTCCCATAAAGCTTGCTGTACTGATCTGTAGGGTGTGCACTGTGCCGAGATAGCTTGGAATATCCTCGATCGGCGGAGAAAAGAAATAATGCCCGCAAACTCCGCAGCATTGTAGGATGAGGGATCAAGATGAGCACATATGTTGTGCTTAGTGCTCATCGTCCACCGACTCGCCATCTGTGACACAAAGTGAATAAACATTAGTATGTGTCAAAGAATACCAGCTTTGTTTGATGAACTTGAAAATTTTGTTCAGTCGTGCGACTGAGCTGAGCGACTGAGATCTAGTCGTGCAAATGATCTGTGTGACTAAGATCTAATCATGCAAATGAGCCGTGCGATTGAGTTCTAGTCGTGTGAATGATCTCATATGTACGACTGAGTCATGTGACTGGACTTAGTTGTATGTTCTCTCATGCGTTTACCTCAGTCGTGCGATTGAGCTCAGACGCACGGTTCAGTCGTGCGATTGAACCATTCGTCCATCTCAGTCGTGCGGTTGAGCCATTCGCCTTGCTCAGTCGTGCAATTGAAGTTCATCAGTGTGCCCAATCGCATATCCGACAGTTTATTCATTCAAATTCAGTTTTTTGATCAATACTTGATGTTAAACGTTGTGGATTGACTCATTTGGTTCGCAGATGACCGACTAAAACCCTAATAACTTTAATTTTATCAAAAAGCTTAGTTTTAATGGTTTATTATTAACATTTGGTTTGGTTAACTTTAGGCCAATGTTTTCGATCTTTTAGACGTTGTAGTAACTGTTTATTCATCCAAATATTGTCGCGCAGTACCTATAGAGTCGAAACAAAACGTCAGAGAGAGTCAAAAACCAGTCTATGAGGATCAAATGAAATTTTGGCAGTATGAGTGTGTATCGTGTGTCTGAGAGGTGATTTGGGAGAATGAAATGACTGCGACTGACTCCCCCTCTATTTATACCAGGGCAACCTTCAGTCGTGCGACTGAGCCTAGTCGCACGATTGATTCGTGCGACTGAGCTTCAGTCGTGCGACTCGCCCATACAGTCACCTCCAATCGTACGATTGAGGGTCATTCGTACGACTGTCACATTCGGTCACCTTCAATCGTGCGATTGGGTTCATTCGTATGATCCAATCTTACTACTGGTGCCTACTCATGGTCCAGTCGTGCGAATGGATTCATTCGTATGATCCAATCGTACGACTGGTCCCTACTCATGGTCCAGTCGTGCGAATGGGTTCATTCGTATGGTCCAATCGTATGACTGGTCCATACTCATGGTCCAGTCGTGCGAATGGGTCATACTTGTGAAATTTAGCCTTTTTGACCCTTTGACATTTAGCCCTTTATAACAATAGATAATACATTTTGATCAGTTGATCATCTCAGACATGGCCATTTTAAATTAAAGATCCTTTGATCACCTCTGACGTGATCCATTTATCCACCTGATCACCTCAGACATGATCCATTTATCCACCTGATCACCTCATATGTGATCCTTTTACCTTTTCCGAAACAAGTGATTCAAGATTTACTTTAATCTCATTGTGTGGCCTTTTCAAAGATGAATAACGTAACCCAGTCCGACACTGACACACTTTACAAATAACTTGAAAACAAAACTAAGTAACAAAGTAAACATGTTTTTGTTTTTGTTAGGGTAGGGTAGAGTAGCCTATTAGCATTAACAACATTTCTAAGATAGATTCATATGGAATCAGACAGACATAAACACCATTACTTGGAACTTTTATATATTTTGAAATGGAAACTAGCATATTTACATATCACAGTTTTTTCACTCATCTAAGACTTCTAAGCTCTAACTTGGAATCATGCTTGATCTGATATGTAACACACATTGATTTTGAACATCAGGCGGTGCATCCACGACGATTGTCAGTATACTTGTCCACTTAAATCCATACATAGATTTTGGACATACATTAGTGATTAATTAGGTGAATTAGATTAACAAGTGTTTGTGTGTCCCACAGTTATATGGTAATCAATCTTCCTCAGGAGATTTTTGAGCGGTCCGGGGAACAAGAATATTTGGTTCTAAGAACTTTCAAAGAGATGCTAAGCCTCAGGTCAGTGCCATCACACAGCAGAGAGGCGCAAACAACAATGAATTCTTAGAACGGATAGGTTATGCCAAGCCTCAGGTCAGTGCCATCGCACAGCAGAGAGGAGCAATACCTATCTTCTTCTTAGAGCAATCTATTATAATATACAATTTTTCAGTGATGCTTGTCATCTTTTTCTCAATGTTTTTCGGGTCTTTGCACACACTTGTGGCATTCAATTGCTCCTCACCCCTTATTGGAAATTGATTGATTGTGCAGAACAGGGATACCATGGAAACCCACACCTTGTTGATTGATTTAAGTTTAAGTTAAATCACCAATGATGTCGAATCGTCTATTGTGTTGAATCTACCGACACATCATATAGTGAACTAGCACCTCCCTAGATCTACTTTCTCCGAGTAATTACGGTAACAAACAAGCTTACTATCATTTTCCCAATTTGTTAGACTTAGACTTCTCTGACTATTATTTTTCTGTGATTTAATTAAACTTGCAAGAATTGAAAATCCTTTTGGTGTTCCAAGTAATGTGTACTATCACTTCCATAGTGTTGAATCACATTCTTATCTTTGTTGTTTTTGCCTTTTTAGCTTATCTGCCCTCCCCCCTTTTTTTTTAAGTAAATAAATACTGAAAGTAAACTAATCTCCCCCTAAAATTCTAAAACAAAAAAATCTTTTTGTGTTTTTTGATTTTTATAAGACAAGGAAATTAAAAACAAATAGAAATAAAATAAAAATGAAAAACTAAACAAGTGTTGGATTAAGCATCTGTGTCTTCTGAAATGATGCCACTTTTCTTTTTTATATCGTTGACCTCTAACAGATATAAAAATCTAGGTTTATCAAAAGGTTTGGTGTAGAGGTCGGCGCGCTGAAAATCCGTGTTTATTTTAATCACATCAATTAATTGTTTTCATAGCAATCGCGTATGAAATGATACTTTATGCCGATGTGTTTTGTTTTAGGGTATTGAACAGGATTTTTAGTTATGGCTATGACAACAGAGTTATCAAAAAATATAGGGGTATTAGAAAATTGCAAACCGTAGTCCCGCATTTGCTGTTGGATCTAAATGATCTGAGAGCAGCAACTTACAACAACAATGTATTCAGCTTCACATGTTGACAAAGCAACAGATGTCTGCTTCTTGCATTGCCAAGTGACTAAACGCCTTCCAAAGAACTGACACCCTATTGATGTTGACTTGAAGTTCATCTTGCAGCCACCATAGTCTGAATCACTGTACCCTGTGAGCTCAAAGTCATCATCATGAGGATACCACAACCCCAGTGTTGGAGTACCCTTCAGATAACAAAAAATCCTTTTCACCCCGATCAGATGATTTACTTTCGGTTTGGCTTGATACCTGGAGCATAAACATTTGGCATACATGATATCTGGCCGCGAGGCAGTGATATACATAAGAGATCCGATCATCCCACGATACATAGTGGCATCCACCAAATCCCCATTCTCATCAGGTGCCACATCATGATTTGTGGCGAGTGGGGTACCGGCAACAGTGACATTTTCCATATCAAATTGACTCAGAATGTCTCCAACATACTTAGTCTTATGCAGAAAAATACTGGTAGGTGTTTGATCCACCTGTAATCCAAGGAAGAACTTCATTTCTCCCATGGCACTCATTTCAAATTCTGCCTTCATCACAAATTCAAATTCTACCTTCATCACAAATTCAAATTCTTTACATAGATCTTCGTTTCATGAACCGAAGATAATGTCATCCACATAAATTTGCACCATAAGTAAATCTCCATCTTTTTCTTTGATAAACAACGTGCAATCAATCACACTCCTGCGAAACCCGTGTTTCAGCAGATGGGTGGAGAGCTTCTCATACCAAGCTCGAGGAGCCTGATGCAGCCCGTACAGAGCCTTGTCCAGCATGTAGACTATGTCCCGATGGTAAGGATCCTCGAATCCTTTGGGTTGACTGACGTAGACTTCTTCACAGATTTCCCAATGAAGGAATGCACTCTTTACATCTATTTGATACACTTTGATCTTCATATAGGATGCATAGGCCAGAAATATGCGAATAGCTTCCATTAGTGCCACTGGTGCAAACACTTCATTGTAGTCGACTCCCTCGACTTGTCTGAAGCCTTGCACAACCAAACGTGCCTTGTTTCTGATTACTACACCTTGGTCATCCTTTTTGCAGCGTAGCACCCATTTGGTGCCTATCACTTTAACTCCTTTAGGCCTGTCAACGAGTGTCCACACTCCCAGTTTCTTGAACTGTAGCAGCTCCTCGTGCATAGCGTTGACCCAAGCCTCATCTTTCAAGGCATCACAGACGTACTTGGGCTCGATTTGGGATACAAAAAATTTGAAAGCCCCGTCATTCACGTAGCCCTTTTCCATAATTTCAGCATAATCAGCAGAGTAGAGCTGATTTCTCGTCTGCATACCGGATTGAAGATCCCCAATGATAGTCTCCGGGGGATGATTCACACTGATCCTAGTCACAGGTGTTATAGGAACGACAACTTCGGTATCAAGATTTGTGATGACAGGTTCAGTATCCGGATTCCCTGATACATGTTCAGCAGCTGATGAGCTTCCTTCTTGATTAACCTTTTGCTCATTGCTTGTCTCAGCTGCTTCTTCATCATCTAATAACTCGTCACTCTCGTCCTGAGCAGCTGTTGAAGATCCCGAAGCACCACTGACTGGTGTCCTATTACTGATATCTAGACTCGGTGTATTTAAAACATCATACATCATTTGAGCAGCAATCTCTTCATCTGAATCTATCTGAGAAAGGTTGAAGGATTTGAAAAAGCCATCGTAATCGAAGAATGACGACAGACCTTTTCCAGCAGGGGGAGTGGTGTATCTTTGCACATCGACATTGCACCACACCTCTACCTGACCTGTTGAGTTGTTATAAACCCGTTTGTCTAGTATGCTGTATCCAAGAAGTATCCCTTGATCTGCTTTCTCGCTGAACTTTCCCTCCGAAGTCTTCTTCAGTAACGTGCATGGAGCTCCGAATGGTTCAAGATACTCCAGATTCGGTTTATGCTTCTGAAGCAACTCATAGCAAGTCTTCCCATGACGCTTAACTACTAACACACGATTAAGTGTGTAGCACGCATTGGCAACAGCTTCATTCCAGAACTGTACTGGCAGCTTTGAATCTGCCAACATAGTCCTTGCAGTCTCGATCAAGCTCCTATTCTTCAATTCAGCAACTTCATTCATATGTAGCGTGTATGTAGATGTGAACTGATGAATAATTCCCTTATCATTGCAGAAAGCATCCATCCACTGATTCTTGAACTCAGTTCCATTATCTGAACGTACCTTCCTCACCTTCAGATTGTAGAGAGACTCCAGTGTTGTGACAAGCACCTTGAACGATTCAAAGGTTTCTGACTTAGCTTTCAGAAACATCACCCAGGAGAAACGTGAGTAGTCATCCGTGATGACAAAGCAGTACCAGTCTCCAGCGATACTCTTCATGCTGACAGGACCAAATAGATCCATATGCAGTAGTTCCAGGGGCATCTCGATAGAGTTAACATGCTTGGTCTTGTGAGACTTTCTGGTCTGCTTTCCCTTCTTGCACGAGACACAAAAATCTAGAAGTTTGAAATTCTTTACAGTAACTCCCTCAACTAGGTTGTTATGAATCAGATGATTCATCTTCTTGTGATTTATGTGTCCCATTCTCCTGTGCCATTAGATGGACTCCTTCTCTGTTACTTTTGATAAAAAGCACTTAACAGTGGACTCAGTAGTAGAAGCATCTGACATATCTAAGACGTACAAATCATTGTACCTTGATGCTGACATTAAAACCTGCTCCTCAGGAATCTCCATCTCCTTCTTCAGAATGTAACACTTCCGATTGTCAAACATCACTTTGAAGCCCTTGTAACATATCTAAGAAACTGAAAGCAAATTGTTTTCCAACTGTTGAACAAAATTTACTTTATCAAACTTTACCTGTACATTACCTACTTCTCCTTGTGCGGTAATGTATCCTCCTTTGTTTCCAGCGAAAGAAACGTGTCCCCCTTTAATTTGTTTGACTTTGAAAAGGAGAGACTGATTTCCCGTCATGTGCCTGGATACTCCACTATCTACAATCCATGTCTTGGTAGAAGCATTATAGCAGACAACCTACACGCAATAGAAAATAATTAGTTAAGGAGGGGGACCCAAGCCTTTACTGGCTTGGGTTTCCCTAAGGCATCGCACATTACAAACTCGACCCATTATCCTTTTGGAGTTGGAGAAGCCTCATTCTTTTGCTTATCAACACTATCAGACACATCAGATGTTTTAGCTTTCCACAGACCGTCCTTGTGTTTGTTTGTGGTAAACTGATGACTGATTTACAGTTTGAACTTTAGATTTATTTTCAAAAACAGGTTTCACCTTAGGTATCACAGACTTGCCAGTGACTTGTCTGTGTTGTCTGTGATGTGGGGGAGATGCATAAGACCGAGCAGGTGTTTTAGACCTAGTAGGTGTCTTAGATCTCTGTTTTGAAGAAACCGGTTTAACTTCCTGATCTAGTTCAACTTTAAGCCTGGGTGTCTGATAGCGATGATAGTGTGAGGAAATGTGACCTCTTTTTCCACAAGTATAGCATGATCTCCTCTTAACAGGACTAGGAGATCTCTTGTGGGGTGGGGAGTACACTTTAGGCATGGGTCTTTTGGTCTCAACTTTAGGTTTTTCACCTTCTTTGACAAATCTGATTTGTTTAACATTATGATTACATTGTCTTTTAAAATGATTGAGATCTTGATTAACCAATTTGGACTGAGTAGATTTTGAAGTCTTAGGTTGTGTTACAACAGATTGTGAACCCGACCCAAGAGATACATTATCATCCTTTTCCACCCGGTCCTCAATGACAGTTTTATCCTTTGTGCCAGAAGTTGAAGTCTTCTGATCAGTAACCGGAGGAGCAGGTTTAACTGCAGTGTCCGGATCACTGACCAGAGGAGTAGTCACCACATAGTCCTTGATGGGATAATTGTTAACAGGTCTCTGTTTGGTGTTTAGGAGGATCTCATGTGGTGGAGGCACAACTTTATAACCCAGCCCTTCCCCGTTGTTTCTTTCTTTAACCAAGTTTTTCAAGATGTGAGAGGAACTAGCTAAACTATGTAGTTTTTGCTTTAAGGATTCATTTTCAACTTGTAAAATAGCTCTGTTCTTTTTAGTTTCCTCAATTGTTTTTAAGTAAAACTTTATGACATTTTATTGGTTAAAAGCAACAACAACCTCAGTCTCTTTTAATTGTTTTCTCAGCAAGTCAATTATCTCCTTAAAACTGCTTTCATTTTGCTTTAATACTCGAATAGCCTCTATACAAAGTTGTAAGTCATTTACTAAGTTACCATTATGTTCCAATAACCTAGCAAATTTCAGATCGATGCATTTCCTAAACTTATTACATTCAACTCAAGCATGTTTATCAAAGAGATCGTCTTTTGATTCTACCTGTGCAGATGTAGAGGAGCCAGCCATGAAAGTAGTTTGGGGTTCCTGGTGTGCTGCAGATTCTGCATTTAGTTCATCCTCCACTAGTTGATCAACAGCAACCATCATCTCATTCATATCAGCAGTATCAAGCTCAACTGAGTTCTCCCCCTCACTAGCTGAGTCTTCGTTCAGATCATCAACCGATGCAATGTTAGTCTCACCATCAGATAAGAAATGGAAGGACCAGTCTTGTCCTTCATCACCCTTTGCTATTATTACTTTGGAGTCATGACATCCTTCCTGTTAAATGATGAGAACGGGTTGCCATTTCCTGTTTTCTTAGGTTTGACACATTCTCTCTTGAAATGGCCTTTATCATCGCAGTTGAAACAGGTGACTTTTGACTTGTCAAATCCAAAAGTTGTATCCTTTGTAGCCACCAGGTTCTGTCCCGTCTTTTTAACAAACTTCTTTGCTCTACGCACAGCACTAGCGAGAGCCCACATTATATCCATCCGTTCAAGCTCTGTTTCATCAACCTGTTCATAATCTTCATCGGCCAAGTGGCAGTTACCAATCTTTCCTGCTACTAATCCATCATAAGAATGTACCACAGCCGCAAGTAGATCCATATGCTCCTTAGCAAATTCAACAGTTACGTTGCTCAACTTCTCTGTAGTTAACTTCGTCGGTTGAATTTCTGGAGCACTGAATTGGAAACTTGAAGATCCACCTGATTCACAACTTGAGGATGCACTGGGGAAGATTGCAGATGTGTTAGACACAAAAGCGGTCTGCAAAGGAGCAATAAAAGACACTGTAGTAGGAGTCACATTGTAGAGAGAAGGATTCTGAGTGTAATTACCCTTCTTAGATTTGTACTTATGTCGAACCTCTTCCTCCCTCAATTTCAGAATAAAATCATTTATGTCCAAAGTCTCCAGCACATCATTTTGTCTCAAAGTGGAAACAAATGAATCCCACTTATCAGGTAACCCATCAGCCAAACTCGCCACTTTATCTTCCATGGATGTTTTAACCCCATGAGTGTGCAATTCACTCATCAAATGATAGAAGCGGTCGATCACATCATCCAAACTTTCATTCCCAAATGATGAGAAGTTATCGAATTCTTTCTTCAAAGCTTTAGCCTTTAGATACTTAAGCGTAGTATTTCCTTCATAACGTTTCTCAAGAGCCTTCCATAACTTTTTGCACTGCTTGTGTTCTGAGAACTGATGGACGATGTCTTTTGGAATGGACTGTGTCAACAGAGCATAGGCCTTTTTCTCAGCATTGTAGGCAAGCTTTTGTGCATCACTCAAACCACTTAGAGTCAGTGGAACACCATCAGCTCCAACTGGCATAGTGTAGCCAGTCTCAATAGTGCTCCATAAGTTTGTGTCCATTCCATTCAGATGAATTTCAAACCGTTTCTTCCATTGAGGATAATCGTCAAGAGACAGAAGCTTTGGTGGTTTGTTATGATTCCCGATCTCATTTTCCAAGAGCAATAGATTCTGGATCCTGGAGTCCTTCCCTGTTGAGAGTGCAAAGTTCTGTGTGTCCATATTGAATTAGTCTCAAAACTTGAAAAACCAACTGTGTATGCGACTGGGGATACGACTGGGGTGCGACTGAGACTCAACTATGCGATTGAGCATAGTCGTGCGACTGAGCAGACTACTAGGACAGTTGTGCGAATGAACAAACTGACTGGGCCAATCGTGCGATTGACCAAGCGACTGGGCCAATCGTGCGATTGACCAAGCGACTGGGCCAATCGTGCGATTGAGCTGAGCGAATGGAGTTCAGTCGTGCGATTGAGTCAATCGTGCGACTGAGACTGATGACTTCGAAATTTTTCAAACTTTTCACGCACTTCGACCTAAAAACACAATTTTGAAAACCTTAGTCGGCTGAAACTCGAAAAAGACTAACTTTTGAACACATGCACTCGTAAAAACTAGATATTTATGCAGAAAGAATGGATCTTTTGATTAAAAACATTGACTTTAGCAAAAACGCGATTAAATCCACGTAGAATCAAGAGCCAAAGCTCTGATACCACTTGTTAGGACCGTGTACGTACGGAGTACTAACTGATTCAACGTGAAACCAGATCAATTAGTGCGGAATCCTATTTGATTGGTGATCCAATCAGGGAGAACGTTAATCCGATCAAAACTAATGATGAGAATACGTTAAGAATTGATTAGAAGTGATCAGAAATGTTCTATGAAGTTGGAAGGGACTCTCTGGACGAACTGGGACGGCTAGGGTTAAGAATTCTCGAAGTGTTTTGTTTTTCCACGAATTAAGTGGTATTTATAGGTTACAGCTTTCATTCGTACGACTGAGTCAGTCTTATGACTCAATCGTGCGATTGACTCAATCACCTTGTTTAATTGTGCGACTGGCCCATTCGCATGGTCCAGTCGTGCGACTGAATCATGAGACTTAGTTAAACATATTCTTGAACCTTTAACGATGCAGAACTATGTCTACCAACTATATACCTATATAACATGTTCATATAAGCGTGTAACAATCAATCATATTAATAGATATAACATTCAACAACCAATAAACATTCAATGAAGAGTTTTTCATTTCATATATCAAACATTACATCAGTGTTTCAAAATGAAAGTCAATTACATTTAAGCTCACTAGAACTAGAACTAGGGACAAGTGTACCAACATGGCCATTCATCGCTTTTAAAACATATAATTTCATTAACATTAATAAACATTGCAGCGGAATCGGTAATATAACTTTTCATTTCAATTTAAATGCTTTTGTAAGTTAATACAACATTCATTACAAAACATCGTTTCTTCGTATTACGGTGCAAAAACATTGTACAAAAGAATGCCATCCAAAAGAGCTGAGTAGCCGCCCCGTGCCATCCTCAGCAACATTACCTGCCAACTAGAAACACATCAAAAGTCAGCTTTGCTGAGTGAGTTCTAGTTTTAAATAAAACATACTTTTCTTTCATTAAAACCATTATTACTTTCTTTCAAATCATACTATACCTTCGTACATGATCACACATCATACGTACACATAGATAATATCGTTATTATCTTTCATTACGTTCGTTAATTTTCGTTCATTCACTAACATCATTATCATTCATTTCTTATCTAGATCCCGTCAAGGTTTACCCTCCTCGTGGCACACAAACACGATTATTGAGGTCGAATGACAAGGATCCCGCTTCGTTCTTTACTATGATATTTTGTTAACGTTCAATTCATACATTCGTTCATTACATACATATCGTACTTTTCTCATTCATCAACTCACGTAATACTCCCGACTCATGTCCGAAGATTGATACTGTGCCGGGGCCTGTACACAAACCCCCGACTCATGTCCAAAGATTGACACAGTACCGAAGTACGCGATTCATTTCTCATTCATCTCACCTCATTCTCACGCACTACTCCCGACTCATGTCCGAAGACTGATACTGTGCCGGGGCCTGTAAACAAACCCCCGACTCACGTCCGAAGACTGACACAGTACCGGAGTATGTGATCCTCTATCCATTCGACTAGATCCTGTCTCATGCAATACCCCCGACTCATGTCCGAAGACTGATACTGTGCCGGGGCCTGTACAAAAACCCCCGACTCATGTCCGAAGACTGACACAGTACTGGAGTACGTGACAAGGACCCCTTTTCGAGTCTGTTGCAACACAGAGTCACTCACCTCATACATATGCTTGCAAGCCTTTCGTTCGTTCATTCATTCATTAATGCATGAATTCATTCATTACGTTCCTCTTTCCATCATCTTCCACTTTACGTTATATAATATTTTCATTTCATTCATTAACATTCAACGTAAAGCCACAGAAAGATAAACATACATAATAATAAGGAACATACAAGCAACGTAAAACATCAATCACATAGGGCAACATCGCACACCCACAACATTCATCAAACATAGCATACATCGTGCACGAGCACATGACATCAACATCATCCAACACACGCGCATCACATCAACAACCATACAGCATCACCCATCATCGTGCGTCATCCTATATCGTTCGTACCCGTCACATCATCAACAACCCCAAAGGTCCGAGCCTACGTCTGCACTTTCCCAAAAGTCATACAATACTATGGTCATTCGGGCGTATGGACCCTATTCAGTCGTATGGTCCTCCATGCGTATGAGGACACCTGGGCGAATGGACCTCCAGTCGCATAGCCTCCAATCGCATACTTCCCATGTGAATGAACCTCAGTCGCATGACATCCGGGCGTATGGACCTTAGTCGCATGACCTTCATGTGAATGGCCTTCACTCGCACACCTTTCGTGCGTATGAACCTTAATCGCACGACTCACGGGCGGATGGACTCCAGTCGCATGGCCTTCAGTCGCATAGCCTTCATCCGCATTTCATTCAGTCACATGACATTCATCCACATCTCATTCAGTCGCATTACTTTCATGTGAATGAACCTCAGTCGCACTCCATTCTTGCATATGGACCCAGTCGCATGCCATTCGGTCGCATGGACATCCATTCGGTTGCATAGCCCTAGCTGATGCAGAATGCAGTTCATCCCGAACTGCAGCCATCCCTTTCGACCTCAAAACCCTTCCAAACCTCTTTTGAGCTCAAATTAACCCTTCTGAACCTTAGGGAAGCATACCACGACATCATTCAAGTATAACTACGTCCGAAATCAAGCCCCAAACGAATCATACACATACACATACATACATAAATGGGTTTTCACCCAAATACCCGAAAATAGTTTTTCAGATGTGTTCCAGCCCCAAAATCATTCAAAAACGTGTAAAAGAGGGGTCCTAGAACTCACATGAACAATCCGTCGAGTAGAGCTTCGATTTCACCCGCTACACTTCGATTTTCACGCTCGAATCCACCCGAACCAAGCTTTTCTCCTCTTTTTCTCTCTTCTCTTCTCCCTTGGCTGAGTTTGGCAAGAATGGGGAGGGTGTGGGCTTCCCTCCCCCTTTTATACTCCCACTCATCCAAGTTTCTCTCGTTGGTGAGTTTGGTCCCTCGACTTTGAACTTTATTTCTTTTCTTCTTTCGTCGGCTTCAAAGAAAATTTCCGGGTGTTACAAGTCCACCCCCTTAAATGGGTTTCGTCCCTAAAACCTGTTGTTCCTTAAACCATTGCGGACAATACTGTCTCATCTCTTTTCTAGTCTCCCTCCTGGAATTCAATCGCTCTACGTCGTTTATCAACATACGACTTCTTGTCTATCTTTGGCTACTTCCATCAGGGCTTTGACCCTTTCGAGCTTCTCACTCATAGCCTCAATCGCCTCAATACCTCCTATACGGAATTTGGTGCTTGGCCTTCACTTGTAAACAAGTAAGGCATTTACTACAGTGAGGGAGGGCCATTTGAGCAGGGATTGCAAGGACCATTTCAAGTGCGGGAGGCCTGGTCATATGGCGAGGGATTGTAGGGTTATAAGGTGCTATAACTACGGTGAAGAGGGCCATTTGAGCAGGGATTGTAAGAGGTCGAGGGATGAGAACTATGGGGCAAGGAAGGGGATTGAGAAGGAGAAGGAGGGGTAGAGGGCTAAAGCCAGGGCATTTACTATGACCCAGGAGGAGTCTTTGGTGGACCCCAATGCTGTGTCAAGTACGTTCCTAGTAAACCAAACTTGTGCCTCTATGCCTTTTAATTCTGATGCTAGTAGGAGTTTTATTTATGCTTCCTTCTATGATAAGTTGTCTGTTAGGAGTAGAAAGATTGATGAGCCCTTCGATGTAGAAACTACCATTGGTGCATCTACAAGCAGTTCTAATATGGTAGAGGATTATGACATAGAATTAGAAGGCCATAGGTTCTCTGCTAGGTTGTTCGTGATGCCCTTAGGTGGATTTGATGTAGTCCTAGGAATGGATTGGCTAGAAGCCTATGAGGCAAATCTTGCTTGTCGCAAGAAAATGATTCGATTGATCGCGCCCGATGGAGTTTGGTGGTGATTTATGGCGATAGAGCTCGCATGGTCCCGAAAGTAATTTCAATAGTGGTGGCGAAGAAGTGTACGAGGCATGGATGTGGTGCCTATCTGGCCTATGTGAAGGATGTGGATGCGACAATACCATGATTGTCGGACATATCTCTCGTGTGTGATTTCCCAGACGTGTTCTCAAAGGATCTATCAGGTGTGCCACCTGATCGTGAGATCGAGTTCCCAATCGATCTTATACCTAGTTTGCAACCTGTTCCTATGGCGTTTTATCGTCTAGCTCCCTCTGAGATGAAGGAACTGATTAGTCAACTACAAGAGTTCCTAGATATGGGGTTTATTCGAATGAGTATCTCTCCATGGGGTGCATCGGTTTTGTTTGTAAAGAAGAAGGACGGTAGTATGAGGATGTGCACCGACTACCGTGAGCTGAACAAGTTGACGGTGAAGAATCGGTATCCGTTACCGAGGATTGATGACCTGTTTGATCAGCTCCAAGGTGCAAGTCGGTTCTTGAGGATAGATCTCTGATCTGGTTACCAACAGCTAAAGGTGAAGGAGCAGGATATTCCTAAGACAACTTTTCGTATGCATTATGAACACTACGATTTTCTCGTGATGTCTTTTGGTTTAACCAACGCGCCACCTGCTTTTATCTATTTGATGAATCGGGTTTGTGGACCTATGTTGGATAGATCAACGATCATTTTTATTGATGACATCCTGATTTATTCAAAGAGTGAGGAGGAACATGCCGGTCACATTCGGAAGTTGCTGGAGATGCATAGAAGGGAGAGCTATATGCCAAGTTCTCCAAATGCGTGTTCTGGTTGCACGAGTTTTAGTTTTTGGGTCATGTTGTTAATCCTGGGGATCATGGTGGACCCAACGAAGGTTGAAGCGGTGATGCAATGGAAGTCCCTAAAGATGCCCTCAGAGATCCGTAGTTTCTTCGGTTTGGTGGGCTATTACAAAAGATTAATCCAAGACTTCTCCAAGATAGCTTCTCCGTTGACCAATTTGACCCGTAAAGATGTGAAGTTCGTATGGCAGCTAGAGCAGGAGAATGCTTTTGAAGAGTTAAATACGAGATTGACTCAAGCTCTTGTCTTGATGTTGCCGAAGAGAGCGAGAACTTGGTGGTCTATTCAGATGCTTCTTATTTAGGATTGGGTTATATGCTGATGCAACGGGTGAAGCTTATAGCCTATGCGTCCCTAAAGTTGAAGATCTATGAGGCTAACTACCCTACTCATGATTTGGAGTTGGCGGCTGTGGTCTTTGTATTAAAGATTTGGAGGCACTACTTGTACGGGACTAAGTGCACTATCTACACTAATCACAAGAGCTTGAAGTACTTTTTTGACCAAAAGGATCTGAATATGTGGCAAAGGAGATGGTTGGAGCTTATCAAGGATTATGATTGTGAGATCCATTATCTTCCGGGCAAGGCCAACGTGGTGGCGGATGCCCTTAGCCAAAAGGAGTGACTCGAGCCGATTCGGGTGAAGGCTTATTAGTTGATTATGACCTCGATGTGATGAAGCATGTCAAAGAATTTCAGGACAAAGTGGTCAAAGAAGATTAGATTAACTCTGAAAGGATGAAAGGTCTAGTCGTCAAGTTGGGGGAGAATACTCTTGGCGTTAGGACCCAATTAGGGTGGATGTGGATTCCTCATTATGGGGATTTACGTGGGAAGATCATGGATGATGCTCATAATACTCGATACTCAATTTATCTCGGTGCTACGAAAATGTATCAGGATATGAAGAAAGATTATTGGTGGCCGGGAACGAAGCGCGACGTAGCGGAGTATATAAGTAAGTGCCTAAATTGTCTGTAAGTGAAGGAGGAGCATCAGAAGCCATACAGGAATATCCAACCTTTGGATATACCCGAGTGGAAGTAGGAGCACATCACCATGGACTTCATTACGAAGTTTCCGCGTACGGCAAGGGGTACGATGCCATATGGGTGGTAGTTGATCATCTCACAAAAAGTGCTCATTTTCTGCCGATCCGCGAGGCGTACTCTTTCAAAAGGTTGGCAGATCTATTTATCAAGGAGATTGTAACTCGTGATGGTGTACCGATGTCTATCGTGTCTGACCCTGACACTCAGTTTGTATCCATGTTCTTGAAGAGATTTTATGATGCGATAGGGACGAGGATACATATCAGTATGGCTTACCATCCTCAGATAGATGGTCAGTTGGAGAGAACCATTCAGATGCTAGAAGATATGCTTTGGTCATGCATCATGAATTTTGGTGGAAGTTGGGATGAACACTTGCCGTTAGCCGGGTTCTCATATATCAATAGTTATTATGCCAGTATTGGTATGCCTACTTATGCGAAGCTATACAGTAGGAAGTGTAGGATGCCCGTATGTTAGGGTGATATCGTGCAGAAGGAGTTGAGGAGTATTGAGGTGATCAAGGCTACGATCAAAAAGTTGGAAAAGATCAATGCCTTTATGAAGGCAATGAAGGATAGACAGAATTCGTACGCCAACAAGAGGCGTAGACCGATCGAATTCAAGGTGGGTGATAATATGATGTTGAAAGTTTCGCGTTGGAAAGGGATCATCCTTTTTTGAAAGCGAGGTAAGTTGAGCCTGAGGTATATTGGGTCATTTAAGATTGTCGTGAGGGTAGGAGAGGTGGCTTATAAGTTAGAGCCACCCGATGAATTAAGTGGAAATCACCCGACGTTCCATGTATCTCATCTGAGAAATTGCTTGGCTGATAAGGATATGATCGTGCCACTGAGGATATCGAGGTAGACGAAAGGCTCAATTAATTGGAGCAACCAGTGGCCATTATTGACAGAAAATAGAAGAGGCTAAGGAATAAAGTGGTTCTTCTAGTGCAAGTACAGTGGAAGCACAGGAAGGCGTCAGAGTCCACTTGGGAAACCGATGAAAAGATGAGGCAACATTATCCTCAATTATTCAGTGACTGACAAGTTTCAAGGACGAAACCTAAATAAGACGGGTGGACTTGTAACGCCCAAAAATTTCAAGAAAAAGAAGGAAGAATAAAGTTCTCGCACGAAGAGAACTTCTCGTGTTAGAACCTTATGTCAAAAGTATGAGCTTGGTATAAATAGTTGAGGACACCGATGTCTAACCCATACTCCCACGAGAAGGGCTACTGTTAGAGAGAGAAAACGACTACATAGCGAGAGAAAGTGAAGAAACGAAGTGTTTAAGGTATCTAACTCATGTAGTAACTCGTGTTATGTAAAAAAAGAAATTATTGATGAATATAACACATGGTTATGTTGTTTTCGCTTGGCAAAGGCTTCAGGAAGGTTGTGTTTGTGCTAGAACTTCAAGAAATGAGTTTCTAGTCCCTTTTTACGCAAGTTTTACATTTTGGGGCTATTATGCATACTAAAATGCTTGTAAACACTTGTTTATTCTTATGATAACATTGTTCATGATGTTACACATGTTAAAACATCCTTAGACGTGATAAGTTAAGTTTGGGCGGGAAACTAGTAGTTTTCTCCCGAGTAGTTTGGTCTATGGTACGAAATTCAATTTCACGCGACAGGTAGTTTTCATGTGATATGTATGTTTTCACGCGACTGTGATGATTGGATGTGCAGGATTTGAATGTGATAACGTTCTCACGTGAAAGGTTAATTCTCGCGCGAGATGATGATGTTATATGGCTAAGTTTTTGCATGGCATGCGGTTGCATGTGTTTTTGTATTCTTTTCACGTTAAACGATTTTCAAAATGTTATACTTTATGATATGACTTATGTGGTATGATATTTGTATGTACGTGAAGTATTATGTAGTGAAAGTGCAAGATAATGATAATGAAAAGTGGAATGTAATGAATGAATTAAAGTCTTGCAAGCAAAATGAATGGAGGTTCATAACTCATTGAGGGGTTGTTAGCTTAATTGTGTGTGGTTTAACTAACCCATGAGGATGCACATAGGGGGGGGGTCAATCTTTGTGATTGATCATTACATTTTAAAATGGGATCCTTATCGCTTGACCCCAAGACGGTAGTAGCTTCGTGCACAATGATGGGGCATAGCATATGTCAGGATCTAGATGAAAGTGAAAGATATTAATGAAAAGAGAGTACAAAGACGAGTGATAATGTACGAAAACGAATGATGATGAAAGATAATAATTATTATTATCTAATAGTATATATGATGTATGATCACGTACGAAGGTAAAGGATTTGTTGATACGAAAACAATTTATTTTATTATAAAACTAGAACTCACTCAGTGTCGCCGACTTTTGTATGCATAATAGTTGGCATGTAATTGTTAATATTGAGGAGTTGGTGCAATCTCGGATTCTTGAAATCTATATTTGTTTAGAATCATGCACATACTTCTCTTGATGTATCTATATACCCTTATCATCTTGTTTGACTTGGACACCCAAGAAAAAAGGAAATTTCTCCAAGAGAGGTCATCTCAAATTTATTTTTCATCACAACTTTAAAGATAATGTCATCAATATATATTTGGAAAAGAATTAGATCATCGCCAATCTTTCTTAAAAATAAAGTTTGATCAATAGCACCCCACCCTATGTATAACTCTAAGCAAATGTCTGGTGAGTATGGCATACCAAGCACAAGGTGCTTGATGCAAGCTATAAAGTGCTTTGTCTAATTTATAAACATAGTCAGGATGATCTAGATCTTCAAAACTAGATGGTTAATAAACATAGGTTTCCTCTTTCATTTCATCATACAAAAGTGCAATTTGACATCCATCTGATAAACTTTGAAATTCATGTATGAATCATAAGCTAGAAAAATACGTATGGCTTCAAGTCTTGCAACTAGAGCATATACTTCTTTATAGTCAAGACCTTCAACTTGGTAGAACCCTTGAACAACAAGTTTGGCCTTGTTTTGAACAATAACATCCTTTTCATCCATTTTATATTTGAATATCCATTTAGTTTTGATCGACAGCTTACCTTTTGGAAGTTCACACAGATGCCAAACATTTAACTTCTTAAATTGAATCAGCTCGTCTCGTATGGCATCAACCTAACTGTTTTCTTTCAAAGCCATCTCATTGATCTTTAGCACCATTTGGGAGATAAAACATGTATACAAGCATGTATTTTTTGCTCCGGATTGACTTCGAGTTTGAGCACCTTGTGATAGCGGACCAATGAGTGCTTCAGTTGAATGATCTTTATGAATCCTCAATTGAGGAATGAGAAATGCAGAAATAACTTCTTATAAATTAGACATATGACCAATAGGTTCTTAAATATTCATTCCTCCTTCAGATTGATACACAATATGTTCCTCTTGTTGAGTATAATTTTCAACTGATAAATCTTCAGATAGAACTTCAATTGTATCAACTGGATCATTTTATATAGAAGATGAACTTGGATTACAATCTTATGTATCTTGTTCTATTCTTGAATAAACTGGATTCAATTTAGGTTTAGAGGCTTGATTCAGATTAGAAACTGATTGTTGAATAGCTGACATATTGTAAGAAGAAGGTATGTCTATAAATCTTCTAGTAGTTGAAGATGAAATAGATCCAACAACATAAGAAAAAAACATCTTGAATGGATAATGGAAAAGGGTGATTAGTTGTAGAAGCAACAGAAGATCAATTAAATGTTTCAAGCAGTGAAGCATGATCGTATACCTATGAAGGAGCAGATCATGCATCTATTTTGTTAGATTAATGTCAATCTACATCAAATGACTAAATTATTTTTTTTGACCTTTTGTTATAAACCCTATATTGTTAGGTCTAGAAATCTGTATAGGTTTAGTTTCTTGAATTAATCATTGTAATATCTGTTGTAACCTTTCAGCATTATGTATGCAATATATGTATATAGGTTAACCCATATCTTATGTGTTGTTTTATATGAATGTCTCAGGGAAAATCATTGATTGACTGTTGAAACATCTACGGAAGAACAAAATGTTCCTCCATAGATCATCAAACAAATCAAGGATTGTGGAACTCCTACAGAAGGCTTACAAGATCAGTATTCAAGTTCATGCAACTCCCAAAGAACTGAATTACTGCGGAAGAACAATTAAAAAAACTGCAGAAGACAAGTGTCATTGCGGAAGAGTAAAACTGCTGTGGAAGAATAATATTCTTGCGGAAGAACAATATTCCTGCTGAAGAACAATATTCCTGCGGAAGAACAATATTCCAGCGGAAGAACAATATTCCTGCGGAAGAACAATATTCCTGCGGAAGTACAATATTCCTGCGGAAGAACAATATTCTTGCGGAAGATCAACTTGATATATGATGACTAGTGTAGGTTGGACTCACCGGCTTGTCAGTGTTTTTGTCTTTAATTTGTATTTGTTTTGTTTATGTTCTAGCGAACCTACGGGCGAACCTACAGGTTCGCTCGGAACTCATTGTATAGATTTGTGTAGTTAGTCGCCGGGCGAACCTAGTTGGGTGCCTGGCGAAACTAGGCTTTTGATCTGATAGATTCGCTATCCAGCGAATCTATCAGCGAACCTATGTTCTGCCTATATATTGTAATGTTTTCTCATTTTAATGCAAGTTTTTGCCATTTTGTTCAAACCCTAAAGTGTGTGTGTGACGGCTAGAGGTGCTAGGAGCTTATTTGTTCATCATTGTAGCTTTATATCCTCTATTCATCCTTGTTTGATCTTTACTTTGATTGTTTAGCAAGAATCTCTCATAGTTCAATGAAATTCAGTGGGATATGTATGTGTTTGTGATCATTTGCACTGTTGAATCGATCATGTTGGACCAACAATATGGTATCAGAGCCATAGTGCTCTTGATAGTTTGATTTTTGTGTTGTTTTTGGGGTTTTATGAGGCAAAGACTCTTTTGATTCATTTCGAGCTTGTTCATTGTGTTTCTGATATACAAATCGCTTGGGGATTGTAGTTTTTGGCATTAGAAAGCTATAGAAACAAACCGTTCATCAATTGGTTGTGTTTTGAGATAGCTGGGTTGATTTCTTGCTGGAAAAGGTTATTTCGTAACTCAGCGAACTTAGCAGATTCATTCAGCGAATCTAGACGTTTCATCCAGCGAACCTAAGGAAAATTGCATTTTAATCTTTGCTGAACTTTTGGATAGCGAATCTAGCCTTTTGAACGAAAGTTCACTGCTCTTGGTTGACAACCAAGTGAAGTTGCTGCTGAACCTATTTTTGAACGAAAGTTCTTATCCTGCTGAGCGAACTTGCTCAGCGAATCTGTTCTCTCATGCACACTGCCGAGCGAATCTACTGCTGGTCTGCCAAGCGAACTTATAGGTTCACCTAGCGAATCTATTAGCGAATCTACATCAGTTTCAGTAAATCCAATTTCTGGTCTTATCATGTCTACTTCAATAGTGAACGTGTCTGATATGGAGTGTGTTCAACCAAACAGGCCACCGAGGCTTGTCAACGAAGAGAATTTTGAAGATTGGAAACGGTGCTTGAAAGCTTTCTTCTTCTACACTGACCATGGTCAGTGGGAATCTATCACTAATGGACCTCACCTTCCAACAACAACTGTCGGATCTGTCACTTCACCAAATCAGGATCCTAGCACTTATACTGAGATTGACATCAAGTTGCTCGATCGTGACAAGAAAGCTCTTGGAGCTTTGATTCTGTGCCTACATCAGGATATTTATAACAGGTTTGCTGAGCACACTACCGCTAAGGCATTGTATGATGCCTTATGTGAATTTTATGACGGGAACGAAGATCTGAAGAAAGACAAGAAAGCTCAGGCTCAGAAGGAGTTTAACTCATTCATGGGATATAAGCATGAGACACTTACTGATATAACAAACCGTTTTCTATCAGTTTGAAGCAACCTGAAGAAGTATGATGAACAGCTTGGAAATCATGAGCAAGTGAGTAAATTGTTAGACTCTCTTCCTGCTCAGTGGAGTCTGCAAATCAAATTACTCAAACAAGAAAGATATTTTGCTGATTACAAGTTGATGGATGTAATCAACATGTTAAAATCATTTGATCTTGATGTGAAGAGAAGAGAGTATAATCAAACCATGATGTCTCCCAATGTTCCTCCTCAAAACGCTGCATTGATTTCATCCGCTGCAAACTCTAACTATTATGGTGCAGCTTGTGGGAGTTCATCTGGTAATGGTGGCTTTGCTAACTCTGGGTATGGTAAAATTGTCAACTCAGGTGGCGGTTGTAAGGATGCTGGGTCAAGTTCAAATGCCTTAGTTTCTACTCAAATTCCACACGATACTATGGCACTGTTTGGGTTATTTGTACATAGTTATGAGGCTTTGGTGGCTGGAGAATTGAAGGGACGTGGTATGACAGTGGAAGATATGTATCAGGTTGATCCTGATGACCTTGAAGAAACTGACATTCAGTGGCAAATGGCCATACTTACTCTTTGTGCCAGGAGGTTCATGGAAAGAACTGGGAGGAAAAATTTTGGAAACCAGAGTCCAAACAATGCTCTAGGATATGACAAGTCTAAGCTCAGATGTTTTAATTGTAAGCAGCTTGGTCATTTCAAAAGAGAGTGTCCTTCTCACATTGTCACTGAACCTGTTAATTCTGGAAACTCAAGAACCATCCAAGTCATGGATAAAGTTGACGAAGCTAAGCCCAAGAAAGAAATTGCTCTGTTGACCAACTTTGATTGGAGTGCAGAAATTGAGGAGTCAAAGGAGGAAATCAACCATGCCTTGATTGCTGAGATAGTGGAGGAACATGCTCTTGATGATGGGGACATTGACATTTTTGATCCTTTCAAGGAGTTCTATGGTGAAGCTGATAATGAAGTTGATAGCAATGGTGAATCTACTAGGTTTGAAGTTATTCAAAAGGTTAAGAAGTGTGCAGGTGTGATTCAGAAAGCTGTGGTTCAAGAAGAGATTGTTCAAACTGGATTGGTGTATGAAGCTGTTAAGGAAGAGGTTAAACTGGGTTGTGAATCTGCTGCGAAGGAAGCTGGTGAAACCGAGGAGCTGAAAATGAAATCAATGATTGAAGAAGCCAAGAACGAAGCTGTGGAGGAGTACAAGAGGAACACTCCTTATTGCCAATGTGATCGTGCTCTCGTAGCAGAAAAACTGGTAATGGGTCTCCCTTATGAAATTGTTGATGATATGTGTTCCTCTGCATGCAAAATCCGTTTGGTTGGTATATATAAAGCTAATAGGTTGCTTATAATGAATGAAAATGAATTAAAGAAAACCAATAAAGAGATTAAACAAAATGAGTCAAAGTATTTTGTTAAATTAAGAGAAGCTTTGAAAGAAAATGAACATTTAAAAAGGACCCTTTTGGAAAAGAACTGTGAGGTTAACTATTTAACTGAACAAGTCACACTTGCTGAATTTGAAGTCAGAAAACTTAAAAATAAATTAGAACAGCTTTCGAGCATGAAAAGGGAGGAATTATGCAAAAAACAAAGGGGGGCAAGGATCAAGACCGGTTTGGGTAATGAAAATGATGCATTGGTATATCCTCCACCTAGTACTTTATGTTATTCTCCTATGCCCACTCCTCATCCATCAAATGAGTTGATAGAAGAGATTATACAGAATGATACTAACAGCTCTGTTGCAGGTTTAGAAGGAGATAATTCTAAGGAGTTGTGAGAAGGATATGATTATGGTGGCAGTGTTGGTCTTGGGAGCTCTAGTAGTCATGATTTTAATTCCAAGAAGTCATTTGTAGACATTAGCTTAAGTAATCATTTTGTGTCTGGTGGAACTATTTTGGATTCAAACTCTGGGGCATGTAATAGTAACTTAGGATGTTCTGTTTCAAACACTTGTGATGACTTGAATGTTTTAAATTCTGCAGTTGATGTTAATGTGTGTATGAATGATGCAGCTCAACTTTCAGGTTATGTCTCTGAAAGTGAATCAAAAACTAACTGCTTTAACAAATTCTTCTCTCATCTAATCCCATCTTTTACACCAATAAGGATTTCTAAACCAAAAGATAAAGAAATGTCTTCTTCCTCTGAAAATAACAAAGATAAAATTGAACAAAAACTAGTTAAAGTGGAAGTTATGACAGGGAAGTCAAACGAGTCATATGACTCGAACAGTGATACCGATTCAAGATTGTCTGAATGTGATGAAGAAATATCTATTGATAGAATACCTTCATCAAATTGTTCCAAAACAAGGTTGAGATCCCATTGTTTTAGATGTGGAAGGGATGATCATTTAATAAAGCAATGTCCTATATCAGGTGGTCTTAATATACAGAATAAATCTTTTAGAACTAGATTGACAGCTTTTGTGAATGGTTTCTTTTGCAGAAGATCCGTTCCTCCAAGACCTAAGTACACTAAGACTTGGGTCCTAATTTCCAAGGTCTAACCAATTTTTTATGTGTCAGGAACATTCAGAGGCCGCTGTAAATAGTTATTGGCATGTAGATAGTGGATGTTCCCGGCATATGACTGGGTTGAAGGACCTGCTGACAAATTTTAGAATAATTGATGGTGGCTATGTTGCTTTTGCTGTAGACAAGAAGGGTGGAAAGATGATTGGCCAAGGAGATGTTTCAAATGGTTTCCTTACTTTGGAGAAAGTGAACTATGTTCCAGAATTGGCATTCAATCTTCTCAGTGTATCACAAATCTGTGATAAAGATATTCCCGTGATGTTCCTCGCCAATGAATGTCGGTTCTTGAAAACAAAGTTCTCAATCCCTGAAGAGATGGTGATCATGCGAGCTCCAAGGAGAAATGATACCTATTTGTTAAATATGGGATCGAAAGAATCATCTTCCACCGTGACATGTCTTTTATCAAAAGCTTCTTCCCATGAATCTTTTCAGTGGCATAAAAGATTAGGGCATATCAATTTTAAATTGATAAATAAGTTAGTTAAGAACAATTTGGTCAGGGGACTACCACTGAAAGATTATTCTGTGGTGGAAAAATGTATGGCTTGTGCAAAAGGAAAACAGCACAAAAAACCACATAAACTTAAACTTCAAAACTCGATTGAGCATCCCCTCAAATTGTTACATATTGACTTATTTGGCCCTATCAGTGTTAAATCAATTGCTAAGAAATCTTATTGTCTTGTTGTGACAGATGATTACTCCAGGTATTCTTGGGTGAGATTTCTGTCTAACAAAAGTGAGACCGCTGAGGAATTGATGAAGCTGATTCCACTGATTGAGGTTCTTGGAAAAAGAAAGATTCAAGCCATCAGGAGCGACAATGCAACAAAATTTAGAAACCACATCTTCAATTCATTCTGTGAACCAAGGGGTATTCTCAGACAGTTCAGTGCTGCCAGAACACCTCAACAAAATGGTGTTGCTGAACGTAAGAACAGAACTCTAATTGAAGCAGCTAGAACGATGTTGATCGAATCAAAGCTTCCGATTATCTTTTGGGCTGAGGCAGTTAATTATGCAGCTTATGTTCTTAACCGGGTATTGATTGTCAAGAGCAAGATGAAGACATCATACCAGTTGTTCCGAGGAAAGCCTCTTATTGATTTTCGGCGCCCTTTCGGTTGCTCTTGTACTCTGTTAAATACCCAAGACTAGAAAACGAAGTTTGGTGCTGTCTCTGATGAATGTTTATTTGTTGGGTACTCAGAAACACAAAAGGTGTATCGTGTGTATAATAAACGATCGCGGATTGTGCAAGAGTCCTACTATGTCGACTGGCAAGAATCCAACTCAACAAGCATTGGAAGTGAGCCTGCATGGTTTTATGATTCTACCACTGTCTTCAAGTCATTCAATTTGCCAATTCCCGATGATGATGACGTTATTCCTCACTCGCCTGTGAATCTGATTCCACCACAACCGCAACCTTCTGCCACCACCTCATTACCTCCCACTTCATTCGATATCCCATCTTCACCACCTCCACCACCACCTCCATTATCTGATCCATCATCTCAACCATCTTCATCTAATCCTACCAGCTCATCTACCATTCCATCCACAGCTTCATCCATTCAAAATCCACCTATCGATCCAATTCCCACAAATTCATCTCCTCCCGCACAACCATCCTCTTCCACATCGACACCTCAACATAACCCTTCATTGCTTAACACAAATTTTAAAACCTTAAAAGATCACCCTCATGACTACATCACTGGATCTATCACAGACGGAGTGAGGACTCGGAGTCAGAGTGGATTGATAAATGCGTGCCTTTATGTAGGTTTTCTATCTCAGATCGTTCCAAAGAATTACAAACAAGCACTTGAAGACCCCAGCTGGGTGGATTCTATGCAATCTGAGTTGCAGCAGTTCAGGAAGTTGAAAGTTTGGGAGTTAGTTGATCTTCCTCCAAACAAATGCCCCATTGGTACCAAGTGGGTTTTCCGAAACAAGCCAGATGTTACAATTTAGGGGGAGTAGTAATCAGCATGAAAAATGAGTTAAACAAACAAAACATAGTGAAGGAAATTGCATCATGAGCAATAACTACCTTGGCTGTTCGATATCTGACTTGACAAACTCCTTGCACAATTGTCAATAGAAAAAGTCAACAAGGGTCTAAAAGCAACATATGATCTGATATTAGATCATACATCAAAAAGGGGATAAAAGTTTATCCTTCAGCAGAAGTTACAGTGTAATACTGCCTTGCAGCAGATGTTACAGTGTATAGCATCAAAACAAAATGTGAACATCCATAGAGTGGTAGCCTATGGATGAGAATGTTTGCAAAGTATAATTTACTTCCATAGATAGATTATATATGGAAACACAAATTATACTTCCTTAGATATTTTCCTTTGGAAGATTAAGTTTTCTTACGAAAGAGTAATCTCCTTCGGAAGATGGTTTCATAAGGAAGACTTAATTTTCGGCGGAGGAGTTAATCTTCTGCGGAAGCTTTAATTACTACGGAATAAATAATATATAATCTGCATAAACAAAAGTTATAGCGAAAGGGTATTAAGGGTTGAGGGTTCCATAATATTAAAAGGTTATTAACTATGTCTCTGAAAAAGTGTATAAAAGATACCTTGGACTTGTCTTATTTGTTTACTTTTCACAGAACACACTTTGACCTAGAAAACCGTTCGTCAACCTTACTAAACCCCTTCTACCAATACTCAAAACTGACTAAATCACTAAGATTCTTCAACTACAGTTCATCATTCGAACACGTTCAGCAAGGTAAATCACTTATGTTAACTCAATATTGCAGTTTACTGCTAAAATGTGGTTGAGACTCTTGAACTTTTGTAAAAACTAGAATGTCTTATTCATGCTTAAATTCGTAAATCATTATTTATTGATGTAATTATGCATTGCGGTTGGCAAATTGATTCACCAAGGAGCACAATGTATGTGCATTCCTGAATTCGGATGATCCGGTTACTGAAGGATGTACAGAGATCATCAGATATCTCAGACGTTCGAGGATACAGTACGCATTGTCTGTTGATCCAGTAATCTATCAATCCCATATGATAGATTTCTGGAATACTGCAAGAGTGGTAGAAGAAAATGGTGAACGAGTCATCTACGCTTCAATTAGACATGAAGTACTCAGAGTAGATGAACAAATCATAAGAAGAGTATTGGAACTGGGTGAACAAGAAGCAGGTCACCCTGATGTATTTGATTATGAATACAGTCAAAGGGTGTTTCAGCTAATGGTATACGATAGAGATTATAGAAATGGTGAGATAAAGAAAGGGAGACTGTGCAAGCCATACAAATTCTTGTGCCACACTTACGTGAAGTGCATGTCAAACAGGAAGTCTGGCATGGATAGATTTTCTAGGCACATCTCCTCCAGAATGATCGGTGTATTTGAAGGGAGAACTTACAATTACTCCAAATACATTCTTCGATGCCTATGTGATCAAGTTGAACTGTAAAAGGCTGACAAGATGTTCATGTTCCCAAGGTTCATCCAGCTGATCATCAATGACTCCCTACCACACATACAGAGGGAAGGTGATGTGTTTGTTCAAGCACACCTGGGCAGATCTGTATTGAACAAAGTAAGTGGAAGATATGAAGTATAAGAAATGGCAATGTTCCCTCATGTGATAGATGTTAATGGTGAAATACCATAAGAGTTGGTGTATGTGGAAGAGGTAGAACAAGATAAAGAATCTCCTGCTCAAACTGAGTAAGCTTCACTTTCACCACCTTAGTCTCTTATCATTAACGAACCCTCATCACCACCTGCTCAATAAACTTCACCATCAGAATAACAACCAATCCCATAAACACAATACATCTCTCCTAATCAATCCCAACCATCATATACTCAATCAAACACTTCAACAAACTCCACTCAATAGGAACCTCTCTCTCCCATACAACTATAACCCTATCAAGAACAACCTCATATCCCTAGCCCTCCTGTAACTGAAGCCAACCTTGCATTTGAGAGTAACACTCCAACCAAACTAGTGATTGAAGAAGAAGAGTATGAAGAAGCTCAAGCTGAGAAAACTAAGGAGGTGAACCTAGAAGGTGAAAACGAAGGAGAATAGGAGGTGGATCAAGTTGTGGGTCATGATGAGCCTGAAGATGAAGATGAACCTTAGTTTGTAGACATCATAGCTTACGATGAAGATGATCTTAATGATGAGGAGATTGATTTCAGTAAAAGCTTTCTTATTGCAAAATACAACAGACTGACAATCAAATCCAATTAAAGAAAAGAGAGGTTAAGGAAGGTAGAGGAGGAAATTAAAGAGAAAGATGCCCTGCTAACTCTCCAAGAAGTATATATCAGCAGATTGAAAGAGAATGCTAAAACTGATTAAGAAGTAATCGATGCCTACCAAGAGCTTATAAGAGAGTTAAAGGCGGAGGTAGACAAAGAGAAAACTGAGAAAGAACAGGATATCATAGAGATGAACAATGCACAAATCTCCATCTCTAGGCAAGCTGAACTGATAATAGCTAAAGATGAAGAGATTGAGAAATAAAGGAAAAAGATTAATGAGTTTGAAGCTGCCCAATCCTCTCAACTTGTACTGTACACTGATAAATCCTCATCAAAATATTAGCAAGAACAAAAACAGGCCCCACTTATCTGCTAAAATAGAAAGAGGAGTTACCTGGGAAAAATTCAGAAGGAGGTGATAGAGGTGCAAGAATCACCAAAGAAAATAAAGTGGGTCTCACCTGAGCATACCCCTTCAGTCAATCCAATGTTGTCAAAACAAAATGAAGAAGAAAAGAGTGATACTGAATGGGAGGAGCTGATAAAAGATAACCAAAATGTTCACTCATAAAGACATCTATGAGGAAAGGCCTAAGTCAAGCATGTTCATGGAACTCATCAACAAAGGGTTCCATTTGAGATGGTTGAAAGAATGAACACGAATGAGATAAAACAAACAATCAAAGACTTTACTATGGCTAGCTTCATGATCCCAGACTGCAACTATGACAACTTCAAGTTCCAAGCTTAAGAACAATTAAAGAAAGATTTGGGTCACTATGACACCAACACGATCAACAGGAACAATCTAATTTGTTGGTTGCAAAATCACAACTACAAATTTTACGAACTAAGAGACAGAGGTATGATGGAACTGAGACAGATGATGGAGTATGTAATAGGATAGAGCTGCAGACTAGAGTGAGATTCAGAACCAAAGCCAAGGATTCAAGGCTAACTCACACAACAACTCCAGCTGAGCCTACCATAATTGAAAGTAAAGACATGCATAGAGAAAAAGGAAAGCTCATCAGGGAACCCAGAAAGGTCCTTCCAAGCAAGGTGTGGCCTCTTGGTACAACAGTGAAAGAAGTGTCTGAGAAAAAGTCTACCTTAATTCAGCTCTTCAATCACATCACTACTCCTATGTCAGTTGAAGACTTACAGATCATTGCATGGAAATATGATGCTAACTGGTATAGTGCAATCATAAAAAGGGCATCTGGGATGATACAATACTTTCCCATGATTGAACTTGTCATATCACTCCCAGATGACGACCTTCAATAACTACAGAGCTTGCCAATCATCAACTTTCCAATACACCCAAGGGGAAGAGATTTCTCGGGTATGGTTGGTAAGTTGTTATCTAAGTTTAAGGATGATGTGCTCAGAGAAGCTATAAAGGAAGATGAGGAGCATAAGAAAAGAAAAAGAAAGGCTAAGAAGATAACAGGCTAGCTCCTCACACACCATTGAAGCTAAGTTCTTAATCCGAATTGGGCAAATAAGCAAAAGAGTTGCACAAATAAAAAGATTTGAGGGAAACTAGTTCTCACAAACCATTACTCATTAGGGTTATATTGAGAGAACAAAAGAACTGATACTCAAAAGATCCGCATATGGGAAGGATACAACTAACATAAGGATATTTGATCCATTAGAAATCAATCTTTTGCATCCAAGCTATACAACATATCTGCTTGACAAATACTTCCTAAAGCTTAACAATAAACAGACATAGAATGATCTATGCCTATGTGTGCATAAGATTCAAGTAATAGACAAGTTGAATGTCGCAGCCAATAAAAAAAATTTGAGGTTGGCCAGCTCATGGGTTGTGAATTCCCATCTATTACTGAGCTAAGGATTTCTAAAGAGGATGAATTAGAAGTGGTTAATAACAACAGTGTTATTGCAACCCTAACCACTAAAGAAGACATTTTGGGACTCAAGTTTGACACTCTGAATAAGATGAGCAGAATAGAGATCAAGTACAAGTATGATGATCAAAAGGATGTTGTATCATATTTTAATAAGAAGATGGTGACAAGAGTAAAGGAGCTCCAAAGCCTAAGGCAATGATTAGGAGAAGCTAAACCTAAGAGGGAGTATTTTTAGGCCTAGAAATCTATATTGGTTTAGTTTCTTGAATTAATCATTGTAATATCTATTGTAACCTCTCAACATTATGTATGCAATATATGTACATAGGTTAACACATATGTTATGTGTTGCTTTATATGTATGTTGCAGGGAAAATCATTGACTGACTGTAAAAACATCTACGGAAGAACAAATGTTCCTCCGTAGATCATCGAACAAATCAAGGATTGTGGAACTCCTACAGAAGGATTACAAGATTAGTATTCAAGTTCATCCAACTCCTAAAGAACTGACTTACTGCGGATGAACAACTAAAACAACTGTGAAAGACAAGTGTCACTACGAAAGTGTAAAACTACTACGGAAGAACAATATCCTGCGGAAGAACAATATTCCTGCGGAAGAACAATATTCATGTGGAAGAACAATATTCCTACGGAAGGACAATATTCCTGCGGAAGATCAACTTGATATATTTCACCAAAATATATCAAGTTAACAAAAGTCAACCCTAAAGTAAAAGTCAACATCTACGGATGACTTATACTTTAGTCAGAGAATGTCGCATGATCATATTCTCTGAATAACAACCTTAACCTGATAAGGAAGTCATAGTTACCAAATCAGTAAACCCTAAGCCTATAAATACAAGGCTTAGGTATACAATCAATAGAACTCGATTGCCGTCAAACCCTAGTTGCCGCAATCGTATTCACAGCAATACATAAGCGTCAACAAAGCATTAGAACCTTAGCAATAGTGTTAGCAAAGCAAATCATTCATTCATCATTGTAAACATTCATCGATACTTAATAAAACACTTTTGATAATGTTTACAAGTGTTCTTGCAGTATTAGTCAGATGTTATTCATTAGTTTGAGTGTTGAATTCGTTTTTGATATTGATATATTTGTTTGTTATTACGTATCCAATTGATCAAGCAACAAAACCTTGATAATTCTGCGATCATTGTTTTGTTAATAACTAAACTGATAATTCCCTGCACGATCCTTGGATTCATATATATGCAACTTTGTTAGTTGAATATCCAACAAAGTAACACTCATCAGTTTTTTCATCAAATCTTGACTTAGAATCAAAAGTGTATAACTAAGTAAACAACATCCAAATGTTTTAAAATAATTGACTTTGGATTTATGTTTAAAATATATTTCAGAAGAAGTCATGATTTGTTGTTTATTAATTAAGACACGATTCGGAACATAACAAACAAACAAACATATCCAGCATATCTAACTAAAAAATAGAGTCTGGGAGGGATAGGTGGTGGCGAGTCTTTCCTCTATCTTAAGAGATATACAGACCAGTTCCAAAGTGTTAACAGTTTCAGCTCAAAAGAAAGAAGGTAATTTGGCTGTCTAGCTATCCCCTTTGAATCATAAAATTAATGTTCTTGAGAGACAGATAAATGATGTGCTCCAAATTATACATATAAAACACATTAATTGCACATCAATTACCTTAGAAACTCTTACTGAAATTGATGATTTGATACTTAAATCGTTCATATTGTGTTTTTAGGCTTGAAAAAGACCAAGATTAACAAAAGGCGCTTAAAAAGGAAGAAATTGAAGAAAACCAAGCTCTGAAATTCAAGCATGGGGTCGTTCCTCAAGAGGCACACTCCCATGCCCAACCTGAAACACACCCTCACACTAAAATCAACACACTCCTAAGTTTGTCAGTCCGACTGGACAAAAAGTATGATTCCCCGACCCAAGGAACGGGGGCATACCCCAAGAGGCACGGGGTCGTGCCCCACCACAAACACAGGGTTGTGCCCCATTGAACACGGAGTTATGCCCGACAACATCTGAGCGTATGAGCCGACCAACTTTTACGTACATTGCACAGGGTCATGGCTTTTAGGCATGGGGTCGTGCTTAAACACTCAAGAAAGCCTATAAATAGGAGTTCGTTTGCAACTTTGAGAGCAGCTTTTGGGAGGAAGTGATGTGTTCCCTCTCGGGACCCAGCCTTTAGGGGTCCTTAAAAGGTTTTAGAGGTTCATTCAACACTTAGAAGAAGCTCAGGATCGTTTAACATCATCCATAGTGATCACCAGTTTGATTGTTCTAATTACCGATGATTTCATTACTATCTTCTATATTTGTTATTATGTTCAAGCTTATTGTGAGCTAAACTTTATTTGTTATCCTAATTTGTTGAAACTTTATGTAAATTGTGAGGAACTAGTCATGTGGCTTATATTATGTTAATGTTATGTTGGTCTTGGGAAAACTTTCGATGGGTAGCATCTACATTTGAACGGGAAGTTATAAACTTATGATTTGTAATTGTGTATGTCATACACCATTGAAAAACGTATGATGAACTTTTATTCATGAAACCGGTCTTCATAATAATTCCATGGCTAATAAACTAGAAATGGTTATTAAAAATCATATCACCTTAACTTTCTAATCATTTACGGATTCCATTTTATTAGTCTGAGAAATGTACATTAATTTTTATTGTTTTCTAAAATTAATAGTATGTTAAAAAGAAACTTGATCAACTCTCTTTTAACATTATGTTTTGTTTTCAGAAATTGTATGTCGAAAGGTCACAAATGATTTACCTACATTACTAGGGCTTTGACTAAAGCAGTAAATCTCAACCTGACGTGGTCCTAGTCACTACGAAGCGGATATACGAGAAATCATGATAGCTCATATTTATAGACATTAACATAATTACTTTAATCAATATCTTTAACCACAACATAAATTTATCACAGTCACATAAGTGTAATACAAATTAGGGTAACAACCTTATTTCACTAAAAGAATCACCAAAAGTCTTAATCTATCTTTATCTATCTTTATTGTTATTTTGTTTAACTTATCATTTTCTAAATCAAAATTGATAATCATTTATGAGGGTTGTTGAGTAGACTTAGTGTGTCCACAGATTACCTTTTATGAGGGTTGTTGTGTAGACTTAGTTCTTACCAACACTATATTACCTCACGATAGGTACACTTACCTATTATGTGAGTAGTTTAGTATTACTAATAACCATTTAAAACTGAATCTGTGTGATGACCTTTATCAAAGTATGTATACCTTTCACACAAAAAAGTCTTTCGCGTCGTTACCGGGGACAGATGGTAGTTTGAAAGACAATACAATTTTTTTACTATTTTGTTTTACTTCAAAAAAATTAATAATTATTAAAAAAAGAAGAAGTCGATCCACATAATGCTATCAAGGTTGAAAACAATGAGGGACTAAGCTTCAAAGTTAATGGTAGTCGGTAAATGGCCAAATCGATGTACCAAATAAGATTTTCTTAGAGGTGATGAACCTCCACCTCATTAAAAACTAAGTGTGCGGAAGGATCTAGCCAAAAACGTTACTTTCAGTCTATTTATTTTTATTTTTTATGTGTTCTTAGGACTTTAATTTTATGTTTTAAATAATTTGGTGATGTTTTAGATTAATCCTGATGTTTTCTTTTGAGCTCATTCAAGGTGGCCGTAGGAAACGATCATACGCATTTGACTCATCATTTTAGGGGAGTTTTCGTTTCCCTTTCTCTACTTAATATTTATTGTGAATCACATTATGGACAATGTGAAGTTTAAGTGTGGGGAAGGGTATACATGCTTGATACTTTGCTTATAAATAAGTCCAAGTTATAATTAAATATTTTGCAAAAATTCACTTTCATTGTAATGTTTGTTGGAACAACACAAGAAGCATGAAACAATTTTTGATAAAACAAAATATAAATATATGTTTTCGAGGAAGAAATAAGCAAATAAAGCAAACCAAATAATATTAATTATGTTTTTGGTGATATCCTAAAAAGCAAAACAAGTTGGTGAAAATATTCAAACATGTAAAATGAAACACTTATACCCAATTTTATCTGTTATGCGAGCTTAGTTTTTAGCCTTAATCAAGCTTTGCATTTATGTATTTTGCTTTCATTATGGATATATTGAGGGTTCCTTGTGTTGCGTGTGAATTAGCACTTCGTTTGGGTATACATTTCAAAACCTTATGAGTATTTCTTGCATAAAAATGATTTAGGCAATTATGAAAACCCAACATTCGAGCCTTTACTATTTTAAAATATCCTTACCTAAACGTTATCCCTAGTTAGCCCCATCGAGCTTAAAACATTTTCGTTTTCCATCACCCAAACCACTAAGCAACTAAACCTAAAAAAATAACCTTCAACAAAACTCTTTTTCGTTAAAGACATGTTTTGGCTTATTTAAAAAAAAGAAAAAAAGAAAAAAAAGAAAAAAAAGGAAGAAGAAAACCAGTTTCATCATTTTGTGGTATTTCAAATATGTGATCAAGAAAGGAAAAATGATATGAAAAATGTCCAACTTGTGGAGAATTGGTTTTACGAAGGAAAATACAGTAAAAACCAAGCCAAATCCAAGAATTTGACATCCAAATCCGTTGGGTGCTTTTAGGCTCCAAGCCGAATGACCCTTAAAAAGGTAGCTACGTATATCTTCGGGTTAAGGAGGAGGTGCAGTTTTTTGAAAATGCAATCTGACCATAAACGAGTCCTCGAGTTTGCATATCCCTTATAGCTTGAGCATTGTATGGGGAAACCTTTCTATTACTTTCGTATTAGTTTCTATCAATCAAATAAGCCAAGATCATCATCTTTAGCATTTAGCCACTTTTTTCACAAATAATCCACGCCCTAAACCTGAGCCAAGTTACAATCCATCAACGATCTAATGATTTACGCAAGTAAATACCTAACATAGGTGGAGATTTAATCCCTTATCAAGCATATGATTTCATACGTATTCATACTAGGCAATTGAGCGTATTAGTCATACTTCATCTTATGTATGATTTCATATATATAGCCAAGTATGAGTGCACCTTGTGAGAAGTGTGAATTTTTACATGTTAAAAATCTTTACTGTTTATATCACTCCACATGTGCTTAACTGTTTATATTTAGGTAAACCAAGTTTGCTTGTATAGTTCTCGAAAGACATGTTTATATTTTCAGTTATTTGGTTTTTGGTGCTGTTGCTATTTTGAGTGACTTTACTTGAGGACAAGCAAAGTTTATGTGTGGGATATTTGATGTGCTCCAAATTATACATATAAAAGCCATTAATTGCACATCAGTTATCTTAAAAACTCTTACTGAAAATGATGATTTGATACTTAAATCATTCATATTGTGTTTTCAGGCTTGGAAGAGACCAAGATGAACAAAAGCAGCTTAAAAAGGAAGAAATTGAAGAAAAACAAGCTCCAAAATTCAAAAATTGGGCCTTGCCTCATAAGGCACACCCCCATGCCCAGCCTGAAACACACCCCCATGCTAAAATCAACACACTCCCGTGTTTGTCAGTCTGACAGGACAAAAAGTACGGTTCCCCGACCCAAAGCACGGGGGCGTGCCCCACTACAAACACGGGGTTGTGCCCCGTTGAACACGGGGCCGTGCCCGACAACATCTGAGCATATGAGCCGACCAACTTTTACGTACATTATACTAGCACGGGTCATGCTTAAACACTCTAGAAAGCCTATAAATAGGAATTCATTTGCAACTTTGAGAGCAACTTTTAGGAGGTGAAGTGCTGGTGTTCCCTCTCGGGAACCTAACCTTTGGAGGTCCTTAGAAGGTTTTGGAGCTTTATTCAACATTTAAAAGAAGCCCAGGATCATTTAACATCATCCATAGTCGATCACCAGTTTTATTATTCTAACTTACCGATGATTTCACTACTATCTTCTATCTTTGTTGTTATGTTCAAGCTCATTATGAGCTAAACTTCATTTGTTATCCTAATTTAGTGAAACTTTATGTAACTTGTGATGAACTAATCGTGTCGTTTATATTACGTTAATGTTATGGTGGTCTTAGGAAAACTTTCGATGGGTAGCATTTACATTTGAACTTGTAGTTATAAACTTATGATTTGTAATTGTGTATGACAAACACGGTTGAAATAAATATGATAAACTTTTATTCGTGAAACCGGTCTTCATAATAAATCCATGGATGATGAACTAGAAATGTTTATTAGCAATCATATCACCTTAACTTTCTGATCATTTATAGGTTCCCTTTTATTAGTCTGAGAAATCTACAGTAATTGTTATATTTTAACATTAAGTTATGTTTTTAGAAATCGTATGTCTAAAGGTCATAAAATATTTACCTACATTACCAGGGCTTTTACCTATGTAGTAAATCACAACCTGACGTGGTCCTAGTCACTACAGAGTGGCAGCTCACATTTATTAAAATTAGCATAATTATGTTTTCAGAAATCGTATGTCTAAAGGTCACAAAATATTTACTTACATTACCAGGGCTTTTACCTAAGTAGTAAATCTCAACCTGACGTGGTCCTAATAACTACAGAGTGGCAACTCACATTTATTAAAATTAGCATACATACTTTAATCAATATCTTTAACCATACCACAAATTGATGAAAGTTACATAAGTGTAATCTAAATTAGGGTAACAGGCTTACTTCACTGAAAAAATCACCAAAAATCTCAATGTATCTTTGTCTATCTTTATTGTTATTTTGTTTAACTTATCATTATCTAAATCAAAACTGATAGTCAATTATGAAGGTTGTTAAGTAGACTTGGTGTGTCCATAGATTGATACTCGGTTCTCACCAACACTATATTATCTCACTTGGCTTTTATGTGTGTAGTTTAGTATTAGTAATAACCATTTAAAACTGAATCTGTGCGAAAACCTTTATCAAAATATTTATACCTTTCACACACATCAAAAACATTGTCCTGGATGCTTCAATTAATGTTCTGTTTCGTCTTTCAGTAACTCCATTTTGTTATGGAGTTCCTGTAGAACTAAACTGGCTAGCTATCTCCTTTGAATCTCAAAATTCAATCAAAATATTATTGCAAAACTCCGTTCCATTATCACTTCAAATACACATGATGGTTTTGTTAGTCTGATTCTCTACTAGAGTCATGAACTTTACCAGCATTTGAGGTGTCTCATGTGTAGTTTTAAAAAGGAAACCTAAGTAAATCTGGAAAAATCATCAGTAATAACCAAACAATATGCATGACATCCTAAACTCAAAACTCCGACTGGACCAAATAAATCCATGTGTAACAGTTGATGAAAATTGATTCAATTTTAGTATGAGCAACTGGTTTACGAGGAAGTTTATGTTGTTTGCCTTTTAAAGGTGACAGGCAATGTTCAGCAAGTTGAAATGATTTTAATGGTAAGCATACAACATGATTTACTCTAACCAACTTATTCATATTTTTGATGTTTACATGGCCAAGACGATGATGTCATAATATTGAATCACTTTCCGAAGCCATTGATAATAAATAAGACGCAGTTACCATTCATATCAAGTAAGTATGTGCCTTTGACTCCCGGAGTTCTTAAAAGAATCCATTCATTACGAATTACAAATGTAGGTTTTAAAATAAGACATTCTTTATCAGTGAAGTGTGTTAAATATTTTTTGTCACAAATTTAAGAGACACTTAGAAAATTATGTTTAAGTTAACAAAATTGACATCTTTAAAACTTAATGCACCATTAGACACTATATCTTTCTTTGTAATTTTACCACCTCTATCTCCGGCAAAAATATCATACCCTCCATTGTAAGATTGTACATTGTTTAACAGAGATATATTACCAGTCATGTGTCTAGAACAACCATTGTCAACATGTCAAATGCTGATGATAACTTGCCTTGGTTGTTCCTGCACATACGAATGAGATTATTCAATTTTAGGAACCCAAGCTATTGTTGACTTAGGCACATTGTTATTAAGTCAACATTGTTATCATCCAAATACGATATAGATTTTAATATCATATCGCTTTTATCATTAAAAACATAGTTTTCAACAATATCAGGCTTTGATTGTTTTACTTTGACCTTTGATTTTTGAATTGGTTTGATCAAGTTTGTAACGATTTTCTTTAATGTATTATGTACTGGAATAGAATTGCTTTAATCTAAATTCCTCATCATGATCGATTCCATATATTGCTGCACTTGATAATCAAATTAAGACGGATGTGTGCGCGTGTGATATCAACAAACTTCAAACAAACTCAATCAAATATTATTAATCAAATGATTACAATACCAAAGGAGATTACATCATTGAACCTCGATCCACCCGAGGTGAGCTCCCTCGGGCGGCCTATCACACAACCCTCTACTCTCTCACCATTAGAGCACTTATACAAATAACACACATATTAAAACACAAAGGAGAAACATCTATTTATACTACTATATTTTCTCGCACGAGAACATTAAGTTCTCTCATGGCAAATCTAAGTTCTCGCGCGATAGATAATCTTGGAGTTCTTGCATCCTTGTATTTGTCACATGATTTGAGTATTTGCTTTTCACTTGATATTTTAATATATAAAGGCTAGTTCCTTACAATTTCCCCTATTGATTATGATATCAAGTTATGTTCGACTTTTGTCACTCATCTTCAAGAATTATCCGATTTCCGAGTATCCGTCACTTTAGTCTTCCTCCTCAGCTTTAACCTTCGCCTAATGTATAGCTTCATAAAGGAAATCATGTTTGTATCAAGACTAAATTGTTCTATCTTGATTACTTACAACTTAAGATGTATTAGGCATATGACAAAGATATCCAACTTCCATTTTGGATTCCCGAAGAACCCGATTCTTCAGTCCGATGACAAGATCCTGTGACGACGAACTAAATCTTCTAAAGTATCCTTTCCCCTATGTAAGACTTAATAAGCCCATATTTTTAGAGCTAGAATACCAAACAATCTTGATTATTCATTTAATTAAACCATTCGATCATTGTCCCTATCAGTAAGATAAGATAAGCCCACATTGACGAGTTTCAATTCATGAACGACCTGAATCAAATATTGTAGATATTAAATCTTGAAAATGATCAAACATCACAAAAACCCCTGTTTAAGTACCAAACTTCAAATCATCCTGTATCTTCCAGATATATGCAGAAATACTAGTTCCATAACCTTCAAATACTAACACGCATTAGCATCTGGAATATAATCTCGCATTTTGCAAAGTTTTTGCAAAATGGATGATGAAGTTTTAACATGGTGAAATTTTTCATGAGAAAATTTTTGCAAATGACAGTTACTACTGCGAATATTTTGCATAAAAATTTCCTAATGAAAAGAGTTCTAATGAAAAGTTTTCTCGTAAATAACTTTTCTCATGAAAAATTCTCTCATGAAAAGTTCTCTCATGAAAAGTTCTCGCATGAAAGTTCTTGAATAAAAATGTTTTTTCATGAATAAGTTCTCACAAAATACGGTTATTTTTGCAAAGTTTTCGCATGATGCTGTTATTCTCGGGAAAACTTTAACCAAAATAGACCTTTTTGAGTTTGAATCACTACTAAGGTCTCAAATCATCATTATCCACCATCTAAACATGAAAATAATGATCCTAAGGATGTAACAAAGTTGATTTCATGTGTGTTCACCCTCGGTTTCACCTTCTTCCCCTCCGAAATTGGTCCAAACTTGATGTAAACCTTTAGATCTTCAACCTCCATGTTTAATGTCTTAAATGGATCATCGAGGAATGAAAATCTGTGTATCAAGAGCAAGACCTTACTTTAATACCAAATGTAAATTCTTCTTCACTATCGATTCCATATATTGTTTCACTTGATAATGAAACTAAGACGGATGTGTGTGTGTTCGATATCAACGAACTTAAAACAAACTCAATCAAATATTATTAATAAAAAAACAATACCAAAGGAGTTTACATCAATAAAGGTCGATCTACCCGAGGTGAGCTCCCCTCGGGTGGCCTATCACACAACCCTCTACTCTCTCACCCATATAGCACTTTTAAAAATGACACACACATATTAAAATACAAACGGAAAATATCTATTTCCCGCACAATGGATAATTTTGTAGTTCTCATATCCTTGTATTTCCCACATGATTTGAGTATATGCTTTTCACTTGATATTGTAATCTATAAAGGATAAACAAACAAACAAACAAACAAACAAACCCAGTATATCCCACTCAAGAGCAGGGTCTGGGGAGGGTAGGTGTAGGCGAGTCTTTCCTCTATCTTGTTAGGTAGAGAGACCGCTTCCAAAGAGACCCCCGGCTCGATAGCAAAGGCCATACTGAAAACAAGACACATAGCATACCGTATACCAGAAATCCTACCACACAATAGCATACAGCATACAATAAATCCTACAACACATAATGTACAAAAAGCCATACCGATTGCAATACATGTAATCTATAAAGGATAGTTCCTTTCATATTCTTATTATTTTCATTCAATTTACATTTCTGCTTAAAGTATAATCCCTAAAATATTTGCTTTTTAGTATTTTTGTTTCGAGTTCTTAGGTATAAAGCTTGACACTTTCCACCAATTCCCTATGGAGACAACCTTACTTTAAGTCTTTGATATTTACTTGTTCTTTATCCAACCACGATAACACGATCAAAATGGTGTCATTTCTAGGGAATACAGTGTTAAGCTTTAGTTTAGTTAGTTTAACTTATTTTTTATTTTTGTTTGTTCAGTACTACTCTCTGTTTTTTTGTTGTGTGCTAAGACAGTTATGCATAGAAGACACTCTGGAAGGAAATCACCTTTGATATTCGATCCAGAAGTGGAAAAAGCCGCAAGGCAAAATGAGCAAATCAAAGAGCAAAAACAGTGATTACCCCATCTCAAGGGGTAATACTTATTTTAAAGGAGACACAAGTTCTTCAAAAGCACATGATATTTTTTGAAAGATTGTCTAAACCACCTTAAAGCCATCCATCAAGAATGATGGAAAATCTTAATCTTGGAAACAACCAAAGTGAACAATCGCCTCTATCACCACCCATCAACATCAACAACCACGGCCACAATTTCAAAATTTCTAACCATTTAATCTCGAGCATAACCAATCACAAGCCCTAAACAACCCTAACCATGCTAAACCAAAACAACGTACTACGGCTGATCGAGTTGAACCTTTTGGTTGAGAATGAATCCTACCATGATAAATATCAAGGTGATAGGGTAGATGATTGGGATGGGGGATTAAACGAGGAGGATGTATTTTATGTTGAAAGAGGATATGATATACCAAGAGGAGCATGAGGTCTGACCTATGAAGGTCATCAATCGCCTCCATCATAAATATGGGTCAAGAAGCATGGAATGGATGACCACTACCAAATTATAAGTATGGAGGCATTCCACTCTTCAATGGTGTTTCCTGTAATCAAGGTTACCAACAATTTCCTATTTAAGGCATGGATAGTCACTTCCGTCCTATTGCTATGAATGCCTTTCCAATTGTACAATCTCCAATTATACAACCTCTTACAAGAGGTAGGCAACTCGAGGTGAGACCCCATGTGCTACAATACCTCTCTAGTTTCCATCGAAGAGCCACTGAGGAACCATATTTACATATAGAAGAATTTGAAGCGATGTATACAAAAATCGATGGCGGTCAAGGTTTTTCTCAAGATGAGATTAAATTAGTTCTCTTCTAATTTACCTTGAAAGACATAGCAAAGCAATGGCTCTTGGCATTTCCTTCAGCAAGTATCTACAATTGGCAGCAAATGCAAGAACAATTTTTGAAAGAATATTCTACACAACAAAAGACAAGTGATGCTTGCAAATATATTACAACTTTCCAACAAAAATTGGAGAAACTTTCTACAAGGAATTCATGAGATTTAAGGAACTATTGAGAATGTGCCCATACCATGGAATTGAAAAATGGGAGCTCGTATCAGTTTTCTATGAAGGGTTATCAACTGATAAGGCTAGAGACGTGCAAGCAACAATTGAAGGATCATTTGCCCAAAACCATAAGGATATGGATTGAGATATATTGTAAAAGGTGGTCGTGAATTCCAAGAAACAAGCTGATAGGTTCAAATGGATCGGTTTGTGATGATATCTTGATACAACAATCAATACACATAATGAAATCAAAAACACAAGCAATCACTTCAAAATTTATAGATCTTATTCATAGCAAAAGTTTTCGATACATGGTGTATGGGTGAATACAATGGTTCTCATACCCTTACAAAATGCACTATCCTATTTATAATATCAAACGATACAAGGAACATATATTTACAAAATAAGTCCATATACTATGACAAAATGCAAAAGAGAAATGTTAATCTTCTAAGGGCTCCAACAATACTCCCCCTAAGATGTGTATTGTCTTCAGTCCAACGGGAACTCTTCTGGTTCATCTTTAATCTTGAACACTGGCTTTTCTTTGTAAAGTTCCAACTCTCGATGAGATTTCTTGATCACAGATTCAAACTTCTTTTGAAGGATGGCTTGCTCAGGCTTTGACTTGTTAATTTTTATCTCAATCTGTCCATAGCTTCAAGTGTTTCTTTTGACAGACTTGTGATGTCAATGTTAGCATAGAATTCATATGGTTTTGAATGATCATGAGAGTGAACTTTCAACACTCCTTTGCTGGATATTCTTATAAATTCAATGTTCTTTATATCCTTCTTCATGATATTTGCAAATGATAAAGCTTTCCGTAACGTAATTCACTCCATAGCAGCATCCATTATCTTAATGATCATCAGGAAGTATTTGCTGTCATTCTTAGCAAATTCTGAAGCAACACTCTCAAACTTCTGGTTGGACAAGAAAATGATATATTTGGATGGAAAAGCTTCTGCGCAAAAACTCAAAATAAGGATATGATATATTGTTCCCTATCGTCCAATTTACGAACTAACTTTAAATGAAATGAATTTTCGTGATAAAACCACCTCAAAATCGGCTTCGAGGTTTGCGTACCATCTATCACTTTTAAGCCTGGGATAGTGACTTTCTCGAAATAGTGGTCACGATACACATCAAGGAACTTTTCTTCTTCCTCTAGATTAGCAACCACCTTCCGTTTTCTCTTTAAAGACTTGAAATATTATTTATCTTCTTGATCGCATCGAGTTTTAATATAAGTATCCATCCTGGTAATACCATGATTGAGGAGTTTTACAAAGTTTTCACCTCGAGCTACCTTGGAAGGATAAATCAGAGGCAACTTGTTTAACTCCTTTAGATCTTGTATCGATAATGCGATGATGCTCGTGTAAAAGTGATAAACATCACAGATTGCATTTACATGTTTAATCAGAAAAGCGTCAAAGATCTCATCGTATTTCTAAGCATTTATCTTAACCTCCTTTGTATTTTTAGGCACAATCATTGCGTTCAGTAACTCAGATATAGATTGGCCTTTCTGCAATACATGTCTGACTATGTCACCTACTGATCTACCTTTATTCCATAATTGTTTTTGTTCAACTGAGAATTTATAAGCTTGCTTTTGAGTCTCAGGAAACATACCAATCAGTTCTTTCCTTTTTTTCATGTCCCCTTTTTACCAATTCCATTGCCTTTATCTCTTGAGGCTTTTAGAATTAGAGTTCATTTGGTAATCTCCAGATATTGTGGGTTGTCCATGTCCAACACAATCACCTTGTTATTCTGCTTCTTTGTCTCCTGAAAACTTCTGACCAAATTCTTTAGTGAAGCGGATTGTAGCCTGCTCAATCTTTTCCTTGAATAATTTCTTCATTGTAACCATAATCTAAGCTCATAATTACTCATGTTATTAGGATCTGGATGGTGAAGTTCTAATGCTGGAAGATCTTTAATATTGATACTTTCTTGCATCGGGAACCATTCTCCATGTTCATCGAATATTTCATTCGGATCAACTTGAGCTGTTGTCTCTGCTATCACACATTTTTCATACTCCTCATTGATTTGAGAAACTGTAAGACCTTCCAAGAATACACGATTGTACTTCTTCTATACTAGGTAGTTATATATGTCCATAACATAAGTAAGGATGTCTTTAGTAACAGTTTAAACTGGAGAATCTCTAGCTTCAGCGATGTCTTCTGTCTCCAATGCCTCATTGTACCAAGCATCTGAGAACTTAGGATCTAAATTATCCAATGTTTCAATTTGCTCTTGTACATTTGATTCACCAATTTCCTGTATTGAGGGAATATCTACATTCAGAGTTTCAGAAACAATTTTTTGCATTTTCGATGGAGGGTTGGAGGATGATTCTGCCAACGGTTGAAAGTCAGGCTCAGCTATCTATCTGCTGCCTTTGACAGGCTCTAATAATTTTTGAACTTCACTGGATTGAACATAAGGTGGAGCAATGATTCTTGTGAGACACAACTTCTAGTTTTGGTATACATTTAAGACATTTTTCTGGATTCAGTTTCAATGAGTGAAACATCTGGAACAAACTCTTTATCTGATGGTAAGGATTCTAGGTCTTTTGGTTGAGTAGATAGAGATTTTAAATTATCTTTCAGAATCGCATTCTCTTCTTTTAGATTATCATACTCTTCTTTCAACTTTTCATATTTTTTACCCAGCAAGTCGTAACCTCTGAGCAATAAATTAAAGTTCTTGAGATTCATTTCTTGACTTTCTTTACACTCAGCAATCTTTAGATTCATCTCTTGACTTTCTTTAAACTCAGCAATCTTGAAGTCTTTCTTTAAGGATTCTTCTTTTAAGTGATCATTTTCATCTTTTAGCTTTGCAATCATCCTAAGCTGATGGCTATTCTGTTCTTTCAAAGATTCTAGGATCTACTCAGCGTTCAAGTTCTCAGAATGGACTATAGTATTTTGTGTCGAGCTTCCACCTTCATCTGACACATGAATAGGTGAACCAGTAATGACTTTGATGATCTCGAGGGAAGACTCCTCAGCAATGACAATCTCTTGTGCTATCGGATGTGGTGATTCTACAGCATGGGATTGAGCTTGTATTACAGGCTCAGTTACATCAACTTCAGGGAAATCAAACTCCATATGTTGTTGCTCATTTACTTCATCAATATCATCATTCATATTATCTGCATCATCAACATCATTAACATCATCATTCTTAGTATCAGATTTTGTTTCCTCAATGTTAATCTCCTTAGCAACTTCTTGAACCACTTCAACTTCATTACCATCACCAACATCATCATAATCAGCGCTATCATTGCTTGAAGAAGAACTCTCTTCATATTCAGATTCAATTTCATCCACTTCATCATCCTTATTATTTTCATCATCATCCTTAGATTCAGACTCAAACAATCCTTAAGGAACTTCTTCAATCAAATCATTTGGATCAATTGGTGCATCATCAGTTAGATGAAACTGATCTTCATCTACATCCACTTTGTCTCTTGCCACTACTCTCATATAATAAAACATCTGAACATTCTGAGCACCAGTCACATTAGCAAGTCTTTTGTACATGTTTTTGTTCATTGCTCCAACATATATCTTTCCCTACTTATCCAAATTCATGAAGATCTGGGTATTCTTCATCTATAATCAGTTGTAGAAATCTGGGATACATTAAGTATTTATTTTTGATTCCTTTTTCCAGATTTAAAACAAAGCCATTCATCATCCACTTTGCCATATTAAACCTTCTGTTAGTGGCGACAACTACGATTAGAGAGGCAATATCCACAGGAAATGAGTTCCATCCTGTACTCCTCTTGGACATACCGTGTTGAAAGATATAACCATAACACCCGGATATTTTAAGAGTTATAAAAAGAAGAATAAAAGGAGGAAAAGAAATTTAACCCAAGTTGAAGGGTTAAATATGTCAAAAGTATAAAATTTATAATAATTTTGTACAAAAGGTGGCATGGCTGCCCATGTTATCTGCACACTTCATTTCATTTAGGATTTTAGAGAGAGAAAGGGCAGAATTCAGAATTTGAAGAAGAAGAACAAGAAGAAGCCGAATTTAAGGTAAGACTTGGTGTTTTTAAGTTGTTCTTGGCTAGATTTAGCCTTGGTTATATGCTTATGTGTTTGTGTATGTGTTCGGGTGTGTGTGTCTGGTGGGTTTCTAGGTGTTTGAACTCATTGCATATGGGTTTGAAGGAAGACAAACTCAAAGTTGCATAAGGTGAGTTCTAGAACCCCCTTTTTACATGTTTTAACTGATTTTAGGGCTGGAAATACATGCAAGTATATTTTTATAAAAATGGGTATGTTACCCGTATGTGTATGTATGAATGTGTATGTGGGTGGGTGTAAGTTTGGGTTTGATTTGTGGTTATGTTCATGTTATGATTCTTAGAATGTTAGTGATAAGCTTAGAACATGATGAACTGATGAATTGGGATTGACTATGATGATTGATAATATGAGTTGGCTGACATGCGCCTAAATAGTGGCCCATGGGCCAACGGTCAAAATTGCTTAATTGTCCCCCATGCGCCCAAATAGTACCCATGCGCCTAGGCACTCATGCGCCTGCATAGTGCCCATGTGCCTAGAATTGGACCAGAATGACTAAGTGTTAGGCCATGCACCCCGATAGTGCCCATGCGCCCAAAACCTTCCCTTGCGCCTAAGTGTTCCCATGCGTCCAGAAGGTCGTGCGCTAACATAGTGCCCATGCGCCTGCATAGTGCTCATGCACCTAAGATTTAGAAATATTTTTCTGAATTTTTGGGGCTGAAAATGCATACTGAATATAAGATTTAAATGACCAAGATTTTAATTAGTTTTAATAGGAAGATCAATTTTTCTATAACAAAATCTGCTATACGAATGTGTTAAAATAAAAATTTTCACGCTGACCTGGCAGCACGGCCCCAGCTTGGGGCGTTGCCCCTTGGACCCCACTAGGGCTGCTGCCCCTAGGACCCCGCTGTCAGGGGCTACCGCCCCCGAGCCCCCGCTGTTCCATAGAGGGTCGGTTGTAACACCTGGATATTTACTTTATAGCCGACGAAAGAAGAAAAAGAAATAAAGTCCAAAGTCGGGGGACCAAACCCGCCAACGCACGAAAGTTGGGCAAATGGGGACATATTAAGGGAGAGGGCAGCCCATTTCCCCCTCCGCACACACTCATTTCAGCCACAAAAGAAAGAGAGAAGAGAGAAAGGAAGAAAAGAGGAAGAAAGGGTTGATCGATTCGGGCCGATTCGGGCTCGAAACTCGTCGTGTAGCAAGTCCAAACGAAGCTCTTCATCTTCTTCTTGTTTGTGTGAGTTCTAGAACCCCTATTTTACTTGTTTTCAACCGATTTTGGGGCTGGAGCACATAGAAACCCATTTTGAAAATGTGTTTGTTTGACCCATTTGGGTGTGATTGTGTATAGTGTGTTTAGAGTGTGATTTCGGGCTTGTGTGTGCTTGAATGGTGTCATAGTATGCTTTCCTAAGGATTAGGAGGGTTGATTTGGGCTTAGAATGAGTTTGGAGGCCGAAAATCACGACTGCAGTTCGGGATGAACTGCAGTCTGCGCCCTGTTAGGGCTAGGCGACTGGAAGGCCAATCGGCTGATTGAGGGACGACTGAGGTTCAATCGCACGACTGAGGTTCAATCGCATGACTGGGGATCCAGTCGCATGACAAGTCATACGACTGAGAGCCCAGTCACATAGTTGCTCAGTCGCATAGGTGTTCATTCGCACGACTGAGAGCTCAGTCGCATAGGTGTCCATTCGCATAGTGTCCAATCGCACCATTGAGGGTCCATTCGCATGATTGGAGGTTCATTCGCATGGGAGTTCATTCGCATTGGTCTAGTCGCATGATGTTCAGTCGCATGGAGGCCATGCGACTGAAGGGTGCCCAATCGCCCAAATAGGGTTGTTGTGTACGAGGAGAGGCATAGTTTAATTAATGACTTTTGGGGAAAAGAGGAGGGGTAAGTAATGATGTCGTAGTTCCCGTAGTACATGTAAGGTGGTCTTCAAGGCTTAGAAGTTATGTTAGGCATGATGATGATAGTGTTGCATGTTATGCATGATGTATGTTATGTTAAGCATGATGTAGCCCTGTATGAGGGTGATGACTGATGACTGTTAAATGTCGATGTTCCTTGTTTCGATGTATGTTTATCTTTCCATGGCTTTGCATGTTACGTTAATGAATGAATGAAAAGTATTATGTAACGTAAAGTGAAAGATAATGAAAAGAGGAACGGAATGAAAGAATGCATGCATTAATGAATGAACGAATGAATGTAAGAAAGGCTTGCAAGCAAATGTATGGAGGTGCACACCCAATGAAGGTGTTTGCTCAACGGTGTGCGGGTTAGCTACCCCGAAGGATGCACACTGGGGTCCAATCTTTGTGATTGACCATATGTACGGGATCCTTGCCGTTTGCCCTAGATGACTGGATCAGCTTCGTGCACAATGTTGGTGATTTATTACCATAGGTCCAGCATCAGCTTCGTGCACAATGTTTGGGGTATAGCATAAGGCATTGATCCGAAATGAAAGAGGAAAGATAAGTGATGAATGTACTTACCATAGGTATTGGAGCCAGCTCCGTGCTCAATGTTCGAGGTCGATGAGAGACCTCAGGCTCAGTTACCCGCTTCGTGCACAATGTTCGGGGTAATGTACATGTCATCAAAAGTATTGAACGTACGAATGAATGTAATGAAAGCACGAATGAATGTAACGAACGTACGAAGGAATGTGAACGAAAGTAACGAATGTGAATGTTAACGATGTACGTTAAATGAACGAAAGTTAACGAACGAATGATGAAGATAATAATAATATTATCTATGTGTACGTATGATGTGTGAATGTATGTATGTAAGGAATGGTTTTAAAGAAAGAAAAGTATGTTTATTATAAAACTAGAACTCACTCAGCAACGCTGACTTTTTATGTGTTTCTAGTTGGCAGGTAATGTTGCTAAGGATGGCACGAGGCGGCTACTCAGCTCTTTTTGGATGACATTCTTTTGTTTAACGCTTTTGTATTGTAATGCGAACAAACGATGTTTTTTAATGAATGTTGTATTATTTTGCAAAAGTGTTTATTAAAGGAAATGAAATGATTGACTTAAAAGTTTCTGCTGCAATGTTTATTAAAGCTAATGTAATTATGTGTTTTAAGTGCGATGATGACCAGCTGTGAGGTGCCCGGGAACGGGGCCTTACAAGTTGGTATCAGAGCCAAAGTTTAAGTGAAACGGGTAAAATTTTAAAATAAACCTTAACTTAAACTGAAAATGGGACAGAAAGGGATGGAATGCCAATCTAAGTAGCTGCGTGCCATTAGGTATTTTCTTAAAGTTAATCGGTAGTATGTGTGCGTGTTATGTGTTTATGTGTTGCTGGTACTTTTAGATACTAATATAGTCAGGACAGGTAATGCTCGGGGTGCGAAGAGTAAAGTAAGTGGCTAATCATAACTGGCCACTGTAATTAGTGACTTACTATACTTGACATAAACTGAGCTATTCCCTTGAATGACTGTGTTGGTGTTTGAATCTTTCAGTGTGTGATAGAGGATGGCCGGTGGTAGATCATCCAAAGCCTCGTGTGGTGGGCTTGCTGCTGCATCATGGCCTAAAAGAGGCAGGCCTAGAGCTGAGAAGGTGGTTCCTGAAGAACCCGATACCCCTCATCCGGAGGGTGTAGACGAGAGCGCCAGTTTGAGAGCCTCGGTAAAGGAGGCTGTAGTGGAGGAGGTGCACCAGGTCATGCAGACGATCTTACCATTTGTGGTGACCGAAGTGATAAAGGATGTACGGGAAGGAGAACGGAAGGAGAGGAACCGGTCCTTGGGAGGACGGGAACAAACAGAGCCTGAAATAGTTCCTTCTGAAGAAGAAGAGGAGGAGGAAGAAGAGCCTGTGCTGGGGGCGGCACGAGGCTGTAACTCCGGGGCTTTTTAATGATGCAAGCGCCCAACTTTTGATGGTTATGGCACTGCTGCTGCTGTTAACCGGTGGGTGAGGGAAATGGAAGCCGTTCTGAATATCAACGAGTGCCGGGAGGATTAGAAAGTAAAGTTTGCTGCCCATTCTTTCATGGACCCGGCTTTGTGCTGGTGGGACAATATAGTCCAAGCCGAGGGCAGCAGGGCTATTGGTAGGATGAGATGGTCAGAGCTGAAGAGGTTGGTCATTGAGGAGTTTTGTCCTCACCGAGAAATGGATAAAGTTAAGAGAGAGTTCCTGCAGCTGGAGGCGGGAACGATGACACACCAACAGTACACCACAAAGTTCAATGAGATGGCACGTCTGGTGCTGGACCAGGTGACACCTCTATCGCGAATGATCAAGAGGTATATTCAGGGTTTGCCAGTGGATATTCGTAGGCACATGATCGCTGCCCGACCGAGCACGTTTAGGTCGGCAGTGGACTTGGCGAGAAGGCTATATGATGAGAAGGCTGTTGTGGTGGTGACAGATGGCAGTAAGAAGAGTGGTGGTGATCGATATTGGAAGGGGGAGAGGTTTGGTCAGGGTGATGCCTCGACGGGTAACAAGAAAGCACGGGTGGATGATCGTCGTGTAGCCACGCCGGGTACCGGATTGAGAAAGTGTGGCAAGTGTGGGAAGGAGCACACTGGTGAGTGTAGATGGGGGTTGAATGTTTGCTTCAAGTGTGGGAAGCCAGGTCATATGGCTAGAGATTGCAGGGGTACGAGGTGCTTCAACTGTGGGGAAAGCGGCCATATGAGTAAGGACTATAAGAAGCCGAGAGCTGACGGTTCCGACGTGAAGAAGACGGGGAATGAAGGACCAAGGGCGAGTGCCAGGGCATTCACCATGACATAGGAGGAGGCTAGGACGGACCCTGATGTTGTGTCCGGTACATTTCTGGTGAACCAAACTTTAGCTTCTGTGTTGTTTGATACGGGTGCTAGTAGAAGTTTTATTTCTGTTGCTTTCTGTGCTAAGCTGCCTGTTAGTAGTAAACGTGTTGATGTGCCATTCGATGTAGAAACTACCATAGGTAAGTCTACCAGGATTTCCGAGCTGATAGAGGGTTGTGATGTGGAATTAGTGGGTCATAAATTCCTGGTTTGACTATTTATGATGACCTTAGGTGGTTTCGACTTGGTACTTGGGATGGATTGGTTGGCGGACTTCGAGGTGAATATAGTGTGTCGAAAGAAGATGATTCGTTTAATAGCGCCCGACGGGAGTTCGGTAACCCTTTATGGGATCGGGTCACGACGATCCCGAAAGTGATCTCAATGGCGGTGGCAGGAAAGTGCATGAGGCGTGGATGTAGTGCCTACTTGGCATATGTGAAGGATGTGGATACGCCCGCACCACAACTGTCTGATGTATCGGTTGTGTGTGATTTTCCAGATGTGTTTCCTGAAGACTTGTTGGGAGTGCCACCTGACCAAGAGATTGAGTTTCAGATTGATCTGATAACAGGTGCCCAACCTGTTGCCAAGGCACCGTATCGGTTGGCTCCGATAGAGATGATATAGTTGATGGAGCAGTTGCAAGAGCTGCTCGATAAGGGGTTCATTAGACCGAGTATCTCTCCTTAGGGTGCTCCGGTCTTATTTGTAAAGAAGAAAGATGGTAGTATGAGGATGTGTATAGACTACCGTGAGCTGAACAGGCTGACAGTGAAGAATCGGTATCCATTACCGAGGATTGATGATTTATTTGATCAGCTTCAAAGTGCCAGTTGGTTCTCACGGATAGATCTTCGATCGGGCTACCATCAGCTAAAGGTGAAAGAGCAGGATATTCCTAAAACAGCTTTTCGCACGCGCTACGGTCACTACGAGTTTCTCGTTATGTCTTTCGGTTTGACCAATGCGCCAGCTGCTTTTATGGATCTGATTAACCAAGTGTGTCGGCCGATGTTGGATATATCAGTGATTGTGTTTATTGATGATATCCTGATTTGTTCAAAGAGCGAGATAGAGCATGCCGGTCGCATTTGAGAGGTGTTGGAGAAGTTGAGAAGGGAGAAACTGTATGCCAAGTTCTCCAAATACGCATTCTGGTTGCACGAAGTCCAATTCTTGGGTCACGTGGTGAATCCGGAGGGGATTATGGTGGATCCGGCAAAGGTGGAAGCGGTGATGCAATGGAAGTCTCCAACGACGCCATCCGAGATCCGTAGTTTCTTGGGTTTGGCAGGTTATTACAGGAGATTCATTCAAGACTTCTCTAAGATCGCTTCTCAACTAACCAAGTTGACCCGTAAAGATGTAAAGTTTGTATGGGGTCAAGCTCAAGAGAAGGCGTTCGAAGAATTGAAGACGAGATTGACTCAAGCTCCTGTTCTGTCATTACCCGATGGAAGTGAGGATTTGGTGGTTTATTCTGATGCTTCCTATTCGGGATTGGGGTGTGTGTTAATACAGGGGAAAGGTTATATCCTATGCATCCTGACAGTTGAAAGTTCACGAGGTTAACTATCCTACTCATGACTTGAAGCTAGCAGCCATGGTCTTTGCGTTAAGATTTGGAGGCACTATCTTTACGGGACGAAGTGCACCATTTTTACTGACCACAAGAGCTTGAAGTATTTCTTCGAGCAGAAAGACCTAAATATGAGGCAGAGGCGATGGTTAGAGCTCATAAAGGATTATGATTATGAGATCCATTATCATCCGGGCAAAGCCAACATGGTGGCAGATGTCCTTAGCCAAAAGGAAAGGCCCGAGCCGATCCGGGTGAAGGCGTACCAGCTGATCATGACCTCTGATGTGATGAAGCAGGTCAAAGAGTTTCAAGATGAGGCTTTGAAAGAAGATCATCTTAACTCCGAACGAATGAGAGGTCTAGTTGCGGAATTAGGTGAGAATACACTTGGTGTTAAAACCTGATTCGAGCGGATGTAGGTTCCTTTTTTGGGGATCGACGCATGAAGATTATGGACGAAGCTCGTAAGACTTGATACTCTATTCATCCCGGTGCTACAAAGATGTACCAAGACATGAAGAAAGATTATTGGTGGCCGGGTATGAAGCGCGATATGGTGGAGTATGTGAGTAAGTGCCTTACTTGCTTGCAAGTGAAGGCCGAGCATCAAAAGCCGTATGGGAAGATCTAACCTTTGGATATACCGGAATAAAAGTGGGAGCACAGCACCATGGATTTCATTACGAAGCTGTCCCGTACTCCGAAAGGGTACGATGCTATATGGGTGATTGTTGACCGCTTGACGAAGAGTGCTCACTTCCTACCGATGCGTGAGACATATTCATCTAAGATGTTGGCAAATCTTTTCATTAAAGAGATTGTGACTCGTCACGGTGTGCCGGTGTCTATTGTGTCTGATCGTGACACCTGGTTTACATCCAAATTCTAGAAGAAATCCACGATTCGATAGGGAAGAGATTACATAATAGCACGGCTTATCATCCCCAGACTGATGGTCAGTCAGAAAGGACCATTCAGACACTGGAGGACATGCTTCGGACATGTGTTATTGATTTTATGGGAAGTTGGGATGACCACTTACCATTAGCTGAATTCTCACACAACAACAACTGTCATGCCAGCATTGGTATGCCACCTTTTGAGATGCTATACGGTAGGAGATGCGGAACACCCGTTTGTTGGGGTGATATTGGTCATAAAGAGTTAGGGAGCGCTGAGGTGATCTAGGCTACGACTGAAAAGCTTGAAAGGATCAAGGCATTCATGAAGGCAGCCAAGGATAGACAAAAGTCGTATGCTAATAAATGACGTAGACCGATTGAGTTCCGGGTGGGTGACTGGATTATGCTGAATGTCTCACCTTGGAAGGGTATCATTCGGTTCAGAAAGCGGGGCAAGTTGAGCCCGAGGTATATAGGCCCTTTCCGAATCATTGCCTGAGTAGGAGAGGTGGCCTATAGATTGGAGTTACCGGATGAGTTAAGTGGAATACACCCGACGTTCCACGTATCTCATCTAAGGAAGTGTTTGGCAGATGAAGATATGATTGTTCCACAGGAGGATATCGAAGTAGACGAACGGCTCAATTATTTAGAGCAACCGGTGGCAAGCATTGATCGAAAAGTGAAAAGGCTGAGAAATAAAGTGGTTCCTCTCGTGCGTGTACAGTGGAGGCACAGGAAGGGATCCGAGTCAACGTGGGAGACTGAAGAGGAAATGAGACAGCATTACCCGTGCTTGTTTGAGGAATAACAGGTTTCAGGGACGAAACCTATATAAGGGGAGTGGACATGTAACACCCAGATATTTACTTTGTAGCCGATGAAAGAAGAAAAAGAAATAAAGTCCAAAGTCGGGGGACCAAACCCGCCAACGCACGAAAGTTGGGCAAATGGGGACATATTAAGGGAGAGGGCAGCCCATTTCCCCCTCCCCACACACTCATTTCAGCCACAAAAGAAAGAGAGAAGAGAGAAAGGAAGAAAAGAGGAAGAAAGGGTTGATTCGGGTCGATTCGGGCACGAAACATGTCGTGTAGCAAGTCCAAACAAAGCACTTCATCTTCTTCTTGTTTGTGTGAGTTCTAGGACCGTATTTTACTTGTTTTCAACCGATTTTGGGGCTGGAGCACATAGAAACCCATTTTGAAAATGTGTGTGTTTGACCCATTTGGGTGTGATTGTGAATAGTGTGTTTAGAGTGTGATTTCGGGCTTGTGTGTGCTTAAATGGTGTCATAGTATGCTTTCCTAAGGATTAGGAGGGTTGATTTGGGCTTAGAATGAGTTTGGAGGCCGAAAATCATGACTGCAGTTCGGGATGAACTGCAGTCTGCGCCCAGTTAGGGCTAGGCGACTGGAGGGCCAATCGGCCGACTGAGGGACGACTGAGGTTCAATCGTACGACTGAGGTTCAATCGCACGACTTGGATCCAATCGCATGACAGGTCATACGACTGAGAGCCCAGTCGTATAGGTGCTCAGTCGCATAGGTGTTCATTCGCACGACTGAGAGCTCAGTCGCATAGGTGTCTATTCGCATAGTGTCCAATCTCACGATTGAGGGTCCATTCGCATGATTGGAGGTTTAATCGCATGGGATTTCATTCGCATTGGTCTAGTCACATGATGTTCAGTCGCATGGAGGCCATGCGACTGAAGGGTGCCCAATCGCCCAAATAGGGTTGTTATGTACAAGGAGAGGCATAGTTTAATTACTGACTTTCAGGGAAAAGAGCAGGCGTAAGTAATGATGTGGTAGCTCCCGTAAGTACATTTAAGGTGGCCGTCGAGGCTTTAGAAGTTATGTTGGGCATGATGATGATAGTGTTGCATGTTATGCATGATGTATGTTATGTTAAGTATGATGGTGATGACTGATGACTGTTAAATGTCGATGTTCCTTGTTTCGATGTACATTTATCTTTTCGTGGCTTTGCGTGTTACGTTCATGAATGAATGAAAAGTATTATGTAACGTAAAGTGAGAGATAATGAAAAGAGGAACGGAATGAATGAATGCATGCATTAATGAATGAACGAATGAATGTAAGAAGGGCTTGCAAGCAAATGTATGGAGGTGCACACCCAATGAAGGTGTTAGCTCAACGGTGTGCGGGTTAGCTACCCCGAAGGATGCACATTGGGGTCCAATCTTTGTGATTGACCATATGTACAGGATCCTTGTCGCTTGCCCTACATGACTGGATCAGCATTGTGCACAATGTTCGTGATTTAATTACCACAGGTCCAGCATTAGTTTCGTGCACAATGTTCGGGTATAGCATAAGGCATTGATCCAAAATGAAAGAGGAAAGATAAGTCATGAATGTACTTACCCTAGGTACTGGAGCCAGCTCCGTGCCCAATGTTCGAGGTCTATGAGAGACCTCAAGCTCAGTTACCCGTTCGTGCACAATGTTCGGGGTAATGTACATGTCATCGAAAGTAATGAACGTACGAATGAATGTAATGAAAGCCCAAATGAATGTAACGAACGTACGAAGGAATGTGAACGAAAGTAACGAATGTGAATGTTAACGATGTACGTTAAATGAAAAAAAGTTAACGAACGAATGATGAAGATAATAATAATATTATCTATGTGTACGTATGATGTGTGAACGCATGTATGTAAGGAACGGTTTTAAAGAAAGAAAAGTATGTTTTATTATAAAACTAGAACTCACTCAGCAATGCTGACTTTTTATGTGTTTCCAGTTGGCAGGTAATGTTGCTGAGGATGGCACGAGGGTGCTACTCAGCTCTTTTTGGATGGCATTCTTTTGTTTAACGCTTTAGCATTATAATGCGAACAAACGATGTTTTGTAATGAATGTTGTATTATTTTGCAAAAGTGTTTATTAAAGGAAATGAAATGATTGATTTAAAAGTTTCCGCTGCAATGTTTATTAAAGCTAATGTAATTATGTGTTTTAAGTGCGATGATGACCAGCTGTGAGGTGCCTGGGAACGGGGCCTTACATCGGTAATGTTCTATGATGACTTGTACTTGTTGTGCATGTGCTTGTGTATGTGAATGAATGATGCATGATGTATGTTATGTAAGATCATGTGTGACAATGTTGTGCTTATGTATGATATGTTTCCTTATGTTTCTTATTATGTATTATTCCATGACCCACGTATTATGAGTATGAAATGAACGTGAAGTATTATGTAACGTAGAGCGGAAGTTAATGTTAATGATATGTGGAACATAAAGAAAGAATGAATGCATGCATTAATGAACGAACGAATATAAGAAAATTCTTGCAAGCAATGTATGGAGGTTCACACCCATACGTATGGTCAATCACAAGGATTAGACCCTAGTATGGTCAATCACAAGGATTAGACCCTAGTGTGCTGTGGTCAATCACAAGGATCTTTGCCGCTTACCCCGGTACTGTGGTCAGGCCACCGAGCACAATGTATGGGAGTCTATTTATACACTTCGGCGCAGTACCAACTTTATACGTGACGGTGGGGTATGGCAGATGGCATTAGTCCGAATGAATTTACCCCGATACTATAGTCAAGCCACCGGGCACAATTTATGGGAGTCTATTTATAGACTTCGGCCCAGTACCCGCTTTATGCATGACTGTGGGGTATAACCCGTGGCATTGGCCCAGAATATGAGGAAGGTAAAGGTGAATGTACATAAAATATGGTAAGGAAGATAAGAATTGATAACGATGACGCACGATGATGAATGAACGAAATTTGATGAACGATGATGAAGATAATAATAAGGTTATCTATTTATATGTATGATGTATGAGCACATATGAAAGTAAGAATGGTTTTGAAAGATAAGTGAAGTATTTTATTTATCAAACTAGAACTCACTCAGCAACGCTAACTTTTATGTATTTTCTAGTTAGCAGGTGATTGTTGCTGAGGATGGCACGGGGTAACTACTTGGCATTTTTATCATGGCATTCATTTGTATAACAATAATGTTTTTGTAATGTAATGAAAATTATGATATTTTATAATAGTTAACTATATTGTATTATTTTGCAAAAGCTGTCATTAATATATGAAAGGGTTATAAGTAATTCAGCTGCGATGTTTTAAATAAATGTATGATTTATGTGCGATGAATGACAGCTGTAAGTGTCCCGGGAACAGGGCCTTACAATAACATAGGAGTTTCCAGTGATTCTATACTCTAGCTCTGAAAAACTATTACTTAAGATAGTGATCCAGATGTCCCATAGCCATAAATGCGTCTCTACACTCATCAGATGTAAGTTCAGCCAGATCTTGAGGATCATTATCACCTAGCCTTAGAGCATCTCTAATCGACTACTCAAAAACCTTAATCATATGAAAACTGGGGATATAACTTCTGACAACTTTCCTTCCTGTAACATCTCTAGCAGTTTCCGTAGTTCTCCAAAACCTTTTGATAAGACGAGCATATATAACAGGTTGAGCATACATGGCGTACACATATTTCGTTCTCAACAGAAATCTCATCATTTTTTCGTAACAAACCTCTTCACGAACATCCTCATTTATAAAGGATGCTACATTGTGCTTAGGCTCGAACTTAAGATCTGCCATTTGTTTACATTGAACAAAATATGGAGCACATTTGAATTAGAATGATTTCAATCATATTTTGTGTTATCACTTTTGAACCAATAACACTTATAAACTTTTCTAAGTGTTTTGTACACCTCATTACATGAAAAGTACATGCACTGGTTACAAATTTGAATAAACACATTTATGATTAAACCATGTAGTACACCATGAAACATGAACATAGTTTGAGTTTCAATTGATTTACCACATTTTGAGTTTTAAAACTTAATCAATTTACAGTTATAATTTCTAAGTGTTGAACACACTTTACAATGAGTAGAACACATTCAAGTTTAAGTTCAAATGATTTAAAGTAATCTAAGTCAAGTAAAACCTTCTCAATACCAGTTGAATATGTGAATTATGATGATTAACACACAAATTTTGATGAAAAATTTGAAATGACCTTTCGGTTCTTGTTCTTATGAATCGTCTGATGAACACAAAAATCATCAAGAACACATGATGATGAAATTGGGTTTTAATTTTCACAATTTGTTCGAAAACATGTTATAATGACTAGTTGATGTTCAATTTTAAACTACAGATTATAAGTGTCTAAACCCTTACGGTTCGAACACCTCAATAGCGATCAAACGCCCAATCAATAAATGAATCAAGTAATGAAATCTGATGTTACAAGATCAAAATGTTGTTTAGATTCATTGACTATACCTATTTAAAGGATTAATGTGTAACAATAAAATGATGAATGTATGAATGTATCGGGTGAGAGAATTAGTGTAACAGAGAGTTTGAGTATGTGAAAAATGATGAAAACTACCAGGTGTTGAATATATATAAGTGTAAAAAGCCTTAGGCGCATGACAACTGTGAAGGCGTACGATTATTGTTATGATGCATGAGGGTTAGACACATTGCATACTTAGCCACATTTCATAAGAAATCTTCAGACGCATGAGCACTGTTTAGGTGTTTGGGTACTATTCAGGCGTATGGCTAGAAAGAAACACCCATACTTGGTCATTTCCATGAATCCACAGTTCACATTAGAACAGTTTAGGCGCATGAGCCTCATAAAACGTCCGCACTTAGAATATTTTCAACATCACCAGACTTCTAAGCAGCTTGCAAGTTTGAATATTATGCAGGCGCATGGGAACCTTTTGAAACACCCAACACTTAGAAAAAATATCACATTCAAACGTCTAACCACATTGGAATATCTGCAACTGTTTAGGCGCATGAGATTAAGTTGATACTCCCAACACTTAACATTTTCAGTAACACGCAACTGTTTAGGCGCATGGACTTGAACCACACGCCCAACACTAGACAAATACCAACACTTAGACAAATTCCTAAAATTGATCATACTCATGATTTAGACTTTTGAGCACTACTCAAGCGCATGAGAAATCTTCCATGAATATGACACTTAGAAACTTTCACAACATCCATCTGAACACTGTTTGTTCACATTACTACTATTCATTCACATTATCTCCACACTTAGTCAAATTTTAACTATCATCGGAGATGAATATTAATTACCCTCAAATTTAACAATATCAAATTGTTTTTGTTTAAGATCACTACAAATCATTTGAAACTCATATTTTCATTTTTTAAACATGAATTTTCAATTCAAACACCAACCAAACACATTTTGACTTTTCAAAGACAACTACAAAACATTTTTGATTATTCAAACAATTTCCCGTCATTTTAGTCTCTATTTTGAAACTTTTCACAATACAAAGAGTCTCATTTTTTAATTTTGTTTGCAAGAAGCTTTTCCACTTATTTTGAATTCTTTTCAAGTTCATTTTTGCATCATATCAAACATACACATACTTTAGCTTCATACTTTTCATCCAAATCACTTTATTTTTTAAGTACTTTTTCACATTTTAACACTTTTTATTGATTTTCTCTTTTTTATTCTTACTCCCCCTAAACTGTTAAGTTCATAAACATATAAGTTTCTTTTATTTTGCAATTAGAGCAAACCAATCAGTATCAACATGTCTGCACACATAAAATCATGCAAAAAGCAAAATTAAAGTAGAATAAAAATCTACTATACACATTTTGAATCACATGCCTATAATGAGATCATATCAGTTAAGATCACATATTAAAATAAAATAAAATGGTGGATAGTCATAATCAGTGATTAAATCCTGATCAGGGGTGTTTCAGGTCAGCGTTCCCGCGGTAGAAGAGACACAAGATCTAGTGATAGAAAATGAGTGCTTTTGGTCAAGATTATCCGCACACTTACTTTTTCAATTCTTGGATTGCCTAAGATTCTATTAGATATGATATTATGTAACCCACACTTAGACTTAGAGAGCTCGACCCTCATCAAGGTATGCAAGAAAGCACTTTTTCTCAACTTATTAACCTGACATATACTTATAACCGGATCTCATGTTTTGGTTAATGAGAGAATCACCATGAATAAAGCATTAGATAATCTCTAAGAAAACCACCATGGGCGAACCATTAGGTAATCTCTGAATCCATTTTCATAAAGAAATGAATAGTAATGATCCATAAAGGAATTACGGGGCATCCATTTTGGTCTTTTTGAATGGATTGTGCACATTGGCATCTTTTGCATCAGGTGAGAATACCCATGTCTGTATTGACTTACAACAAAGGATACCTCGTCACTTCAGGTCAATGATGACTCATAACAAAGAAGTGAACGGATGCTTTAAATAGGTCTCATGGTTATTCATATCGCCACCAGGTGTGAGTTTTATAAGTTTTTATTTTATATTTTTCTCTTTTCTTTTTGCAATTTTCTATTTTTGTATTTGCTTTTTCTTTTTCTTTTGAGCATGCACACACAATATATATAATGAGGCAGTCAACTGTGATAACTTCTCTTTTATTTTTCTTTTTCAGCTAAGGAAGGGTTCTTTTCATTTTTATGATTCAAACAACTAAAATAAACTCGATCAAGTGATCAAAATGTCCTTGTAGAAAGTCTAATCAACTCGACCAAATACTCAAAACAACCTAGTAAAAAGGCTTTTGTAAATAGATGAGCCAACTATTTTTCAGTTGAGATTTGAATTAAAATGATTAAACCTTTTTCAGAGTTATCTCCTAGAAAATGATATCGTATATTGATATGCTTTGTTTTTGAGTGCTGGACAGCATTAGCTGTGATAAACATAGCAGCAGTGTTATCAATGTAAACAGGAGTTTTAAGAAAATTGAACCCGTAATCCAGCAGTTGGTTTTGTAACCAAAGGATTTGAGAACATCTTGATAAAACAGCTATGTACTAAACTTCTGCAGTTGAAATGGAGACATTTGTTTGTTTTTTACATTGCCACGAGACTAATTTGGACCCAAAAACTGACAACCACCTATCGTAGATTTACAATCTTGGATAATCAGTATATGTATATCCATGTAACTTGAATTTTTCTTCATAAAGATACCACAACCCTAAAGTTGGTTTTCCTTTGAGATATCTGAATATTCGTTTAACAATGATAAGGTGAGATTCCTTCAGGTCAGATCGGTACCTGGCACAGACACAAACATCATACATTATATCAGGTCTAGATGCAGTAAGATGCATCAAAGATCCAATCATGGATCTGTATACAGTTTGGTTAACTGATTTTCCTTTCAGATCAGGTTCAATCTTAGTGTTAACGTCAGCTGCAGTTCTGATGGATTGACAATCTTGCGGTTTAAACTTTTTCAAGAGTTTTTCAATGAATTTCTCCAGATTAATAAAAATTCTATATGTAGGCTGTTTCACTTGAAGACTAAGGAAAAAGTTAAGTTCTCCCATAGA